>JARYGA010002964.1:0-48576 GCA_030545235.1 Helianthus tuberosus
TTCGTTTTGCGAGTTAGATTAAGCGTTGCGTATTATTGTGTAATGGTATCACATAACTATATTAATTCAATAACAAAAAGTTTCCAAGTTTCATAGTTTCAGCCAGTGACAAGTCTCCAGTCTCTCGTTCAACCAAGTCTCAAGTTTCACGAGTCTCAAGAGTCAAGTATCAAGTATTAAGAATCAAGAATCTAGCTTCCAAGTATCAAGTATCAAGAGTCTAGTTTCCAAGTATCAAGAATCTAGCTTCGTAGAGTTAGTATCAACTATCAAGAATCAAGTATCTAGAATTAAGCATCAAGTCTCATAGTATTAAGAATCAAGAATCAAGGTTCAATTATTAAGAATCTAGTATTAAGAATCAAGTATTAAGCATCACATATTATCAAAAGTGTCAAGTATCACATAGTATAAGAGCTAAAATTGACAATAGCTAAAAGTTCAGCGACGCAGGCGTTACAAAACCCTAGCCCCCACTCCAAGAACCCACCCCCGTCGCAACCACCACCACCGCCTTCGTCGTTCCACCACTGCCAAGAACATCAAAACCCACCACCGCCGTCGTCGTTCGATTTAGGGGTTTTGTTTGAAGATGAAGAACATCAAACCCACCACCGCCGATCAAAACCCACCACCGCCAATCTCTCTCTTCTTTCCCTCCCTCTCTCTCTCTCCTGCCGCTCCCTCTCTCTCTCTCTCTCTCTAGGGTCTCTCTCTCTTCTTTCCCTCTTATGCAGGTCTGTGGAGAGTGGTGGTGGAGGTGGTGGCGGAGATGTGGTGGTGGAGGTGGTGGCGGGGATGTAGAGAGTAGCGGTGGAGAGTCTTGATGCAGAGATGTGGAGAGTGTCTGTGTTTTGAAAAAGAGAAGAGGTGAAAAGAGGTGGACTTATGTCTGTGTGAGGAAGGGGTGGGGAAGAGGTAAAAGATGAGAAGTGCTTCTGGAAAACAAACAAGCTGCAGGACCCAAAGGTCTGCGCGACGCAGACATAAGTGGTCAGAAGTGCTTCTGGCCAAAAAACAAACAGCACCTTAATTTTATTAGTAGTAAATTTGTGACTAGTATTTTATTTGTTGTTAATTTATTTAACTACATAAAAAGTGAATGTAAGTTGTTCCTAATCACACATTTAAGATGTTGTTTGTCTAAGTACGTTATGTGGTTTCATTAAGTTATAAGTTCGACTTCTAACACGAAATTATGTTAGAATATTAGGGTAAAGTTTTTAAAAAATGACTATTTTATCTTTTTTTTTTAAAACAATAAAGCCTGATTAGCGGGAATTAATGTTAGACCCCATATATTATAAAACAAAAACGACATAACTAGAACAAGCTAAACTGTTTAAATTTTAGTATCAAAGATACGACTATATAGTTAGGGTTGTTCAAAATGTTCGTGGTTCGCTCGAAGTTCGCACGGAAAAAGCTCGAAAAAACTCGACTCGAAATTAGCTCGGTTGTAAACGAGCCTAGCCCGAGCTAGATTTGGCTCAGCTCGTGAGCCGGCTCGAATTATTTTATTTTAAATATATTAATTTTATTTATTAAGTGTATTAACCTAATCCTAGAGCAATTAATGTATTAAACATAGTAATGGTGCTTGTTTTCCAACATTCCTTCAACCCTTCATTTTTTCTTGTCCCACGTCGTTCAAACACAAGCCTGACAAAAAAACCTCCATTATAAAATCCAAGGTGAAACCAAAGAAAAGAATTAACAAGTCGTACTTGCACATTTGGTCCTTTGCACTACTAAGTTTATATGTTTAGCCATTTAACTAAATTACATTGCAATTATGGCCTTCGGGTTAGATAAAGTTTAATGTTTGAGTGTGTTTTGAGGCTAGTAAACTTAATAGTTCACTTTAGATCGAGCCGAGCTGAGGTGGATCGGGTTTTATTCGAGTCGAGCTCGCGCCCAAAAATTCAGTTCATTTTAGAATTCGAGCTCAAGCCTAGCTAACTCGTTTGAATTCGAGCCGAGCTCGAGCTGGGCCTGGCGTGGCTTGACTTGGCTTGTTAACAACCCTATATAAGGCCAAACTAAAGAACTATTTGTGTAACTGATCCTAGTTTTTATTAACTTTAATTGATACTAATCTAGACACTTTTTATTTGTAAAATAACTTTAAAATACTGAATTTGTTGTTATATTATATTTTTTAGAACGACGAATTTCAGATTTAACTTTTGTACTGGCTAACAAATTGATAACGGTTATGGGGATTGTGATTTCTGAAAGCAAGACGGCTTTTCTCAAAGATCAGCACATCTTGTATAGGCCTTTAATTTTAAACGAGCTAACGTCTTGGTTGCAGAGAAGGGGTAGAAAGGTGTTTCTCCTAAAGATAGACTTCGAAAAAGCCGACGACAACGTTAACTAGGATTATCTTTTATCAGTTATGCATCAGATGGATCTCCCAGAACTGTGTGCTCGCAGACCTTGGGGCTCTTGCTTCGGCCAGGTCGGCGGTGACGATAAATGGTAGCCCCTACTTTCAAATTTCAATGCCACAAAGGAATTAGACAAGGCGATCCTTTGTTGCATTTCTTATTTCTTATTGTTATGGATATTTTTTTCTGAAAGCTAATAAGGTGGGGATTATTGATGGCATTAAGACTTCAAATGACGGGCCCATCTTATCCCACCTTCTTTATGCGGATGATGCATTGATTATGGGTGAGTGGTCGGAAGGTAAAGTGAGGAATGTGGTGAGGGTTCTAAGATGTTCTTATTTGTGCTCGGGACTAAAAATCAACCTACACAAATCCTTCCTTTATACTATTGGAGTAGAGAGCTTAGAAGTTTAGAGCATGGCTCTAGCTCTTAGGTGCAAATCTGGTATGACTCATTTTACTTGCTTGGGTTTAATAATGGATGCAAATATGAACAAAATCAATAGTTGGAGACATATATTTGAGATTTTAGAGAGACGTCTTTCTTCGTGGAAAGCCCGAACTCTGTCCATCGAGTTAGGGTGACTCTTATCAAGGCGGTTCTCAAAAGTCTCCCTATATACTATTTCTCTCTTTCTAAAGCTCATGTGGTTGTTGTGGATGGTTTTGATTCTATCATGAAGTGGTTTCTGTGGTCTGGTACGAGTAACATCAAAAAAAGTCCATTGGGTTGCTCAGGATAGGGTGCCCATTTCAAAAAAGCTGGCAGGCTTGGAAATTAGTAAGCTAACAGACGTCAATAACGCGTTACTAATTAAATGGGTTTGGAGGTATAAGATAGAAGAAAACAACTGGGTTCAAACAAAGCCATATCGGGTTTTGGAACGCTAAAGTGAGACTGGAATCTAGACTGGATGTGGGAGGAAAGAAGGTCCACTATTACATTAAGCGCAAGGTTGGTAGTGGGGAATAAATTAGATTTTGGCAGGATCTTTGGTTAGGTAATTCTGTTTTCAAAGATAGGTGGCCAAATCTAAAGGGTTTGGAGATGGAAAAGGCTATAGGGTGAGTGATTGTTTTGAATCTCGCATCTTGAATATCGAGTGGATATGGCGATGGAGAAGGGGGATTTCTTTAGTTGTTGAGAGGTAGGAATGGCTGGAGTGTTCTCAACTGTTGAAGACGATTCTTTTCTCCAACAATACGACCTGGGAATGGGTTGGGAAAGATCACAAAGTCTTCTCGGTGAGAGCGATCAAGGAGCTTATGGCGACCAGTGTCGACTATAGTCAAAACTATATAATGAAATGGTGCAAATGGGTTCCAAGCATATGCACTATTTTCGCTTGGAGAGCGGCGTTGGATAGGTTGCCCACACGGATTGTCCTTAGAAGAAGGAATATTCATGTGGACTCAGATCTTTGTGTCTTATGTGAAGATTGTGTGGAAACTGTAGATCATGTTTTTACGGCCTGCAATGTGTCTTCAGAGATTTGGATGAAATTTTCAATCATCGGTAAAAAGGAAGCCTAGGTGATAAGCGGGCTCTTATAATTACATGTTTGAGTTTATGGAAGGCGAGGAACGGAAAAAGATGTTCGAACAAGAGATGCAAAGCGTGAGACATTATAGGCTCGGTGAAATCTTTGGGTTTCTTTGGCTTAAATATAGATCTAAATTCTCGGATATTGTATGGAGTGAGTGGTGTATCTATCCATTTGTATATGCTTGGTTTGTAGTTGATGGCAGGCGCTTTTTGTGTCGGTGGTCATCGTCCTTGTCTTTGTATTGGGTGAGTTGGCGTTGTGAACAAAAGTTAAATTTAAATAAAAAAATAATTACCAAAATATTTGGGGGAATCAACATCATAATGATTATTACGGAAGTTGATGCATAAAAACATGCTAACGATTTTTACGTTGGCTAACTTTTACTTTTGTTGTTGATGAACATTTGGATGTTAGGTTAACATTTTTTTTTAATAATTTTTTAGTATCTTTTCCTCTCCAGGCCTGTATACAAATTCGTTACTACATACTATATATTTTTAAAATCTTATGTGTATTTTGCCTTTTGACATCTGAAAGTTCATCAAATGGATAATTAATCTTGTCGACTTGCTTTACAAGATCTTAGATATGAGACACAAGTAGATACTAATCAGAGATTGTTTCAAATTTAATATTGTTGTAGTTATCCTAATTAACTATCAATGTTTTTTTTACAAAGAGTGTGTGCTTTTTTAATAGTTTTTTGGATGAGGTGTTGATGAAATTATTGAGAGGATAATTCTTTCATTTTCTATGATGACTTTTGGACAATATGGACCCTTTTTAAGTCGTTTAGAAAAATCATATAAGTACACATATTTCTAGCTTTTGTTACACAAGATAACGTTTTTATCATTACAAGGAAGAATTTTTTGTTTATCCTTCATACAACACTTTATTTATTATATAACTATCATTTAATTGATCCCAACAAATGATTTAGCATCCATTGGATTTCTTTTATGATCATATTAATTTTCTTAAATGCCTAACTCACATACCTACTAACTAAATTTACATCCTTTTGTTCATGATGAGACTAAAACCCTTAACATAATAAGTAATATATTAGTTTTCTTAAATGCCTAACTCACATACCTACTAACTAAATTTACATCCTTTTGTTCATGATGAGACTAAAACCCTTAACATAATAAGTAATATAAAAAACACATTTTTAACATTTTGATATCACTAGATTACAAGCCCTTTCATTATATATCATGTTTTATTGATAAAAGAAAAAAGTATACCTTATCTTAGCTAGTTACATTTTTACAATACATATATACACATTATATATTATATATTATATATAATAACAAAACTTGAAAGGGCTTAGGAACAGTACCTTTTCTAGGTTTTCATAACCCACACATGCCGGTTATTTATATAGTTATAAGTATTTGATTGAATGGTGCCAAATGGTTTTTGTTTTCCTTTATGCTTGGTTGATGTATTTTACTTTGTTGCTTTATCGTAATAAAATGATTTAATTGAATTGAGTGGCAAAAATATTTATATACTAAATCGTGTATAGTATGTTAATTTTCATAGCATTTAACTAATTTGTATTAATCATTACGTTTTTTTCTAAACAAGTTAGCATTTTAATCATGGTTTTATTAATCAGCTTAATGATAAATTATACAAAATATTAATGTATTAAAGTGCTTATACTAAGGGGCTGTTTGGTAGCCTCTGAATGGTCATTAAGAGGCTACCTCTTAATGAAACCAATAAGAATTTTACCAATGAGAAGATAGAAGAATGTGACATGTGATGATTTACCATTCAGAGGTTACCTCTTAACCATTCAGACTTGAGGTTACCTCTTATTCATTCAGAGGTTTTAAACCATTAAGATGTAGCATCTGAATGGTCATTAAGAGGCTACCAAACAGCTCCTAAGTTAAGTTAATTATCAATATTGTTAAGGTTTATTACTATATAATATTGAAAGTGATGGACTCGGGTTTGTTATTGTTACACGCACGTTTTTAAACTATTTAGACGTTCATTACTATTGACAAAGGAGTTGCGTTCAAGATAGAGTATTTTTTTGGTATCGCAGGTTATAGATGAGTGCCGGTATGTTCACAATCCGAACTTGTATTCGGTTTCAATGTTTTCGATCGATATGAAACACGTGTCGATATCCATTTGAGTGTCGGTAACATAACGAACATAACCGATACCAACCGAGTTCCCGCCGCGTAGCGCGGAGAATCCCACTAGTTTACAACATGTTATGATCAGGGTTTAAGCGACCGTAAAAACCTATCATAAGCAATCACAAATAAGCATTTACTATTGTCCCCCAAATGACCTTTTTCTCTGCCACTATTTTGGGATATCTAATCACGTATAGGTATATCTCTTTGAGCTTACCTTTTTCCTAGGTTTTGGGTGTGATGACATCACTCTCTTATCACATGTTTTACTTTATTTTTCACACACCACCAAATTTCATAAATACATAAAGGTTATCCACTCTTCCCACAGCCACTCTCCCTCCGCCGTTATCACCACCACCATGCCGCCGTGCTACTAAACCCCCCCTCTCTCTTTCTCTCTCATCTTCCTTTTAGGTTTTGGCTTTTAGGGTCCCCTCTCCCTCTTCCAAGTTCCATCACATGTTTTGCTTTTTTATACAACACCAACTTATATTAATACATAAAGGGTCGATCATATCTCCACCCATCTACCACCCTTCCCACCACCACCATCACCACCACCTCTCTTATGTCATATTAGGGTTTCATCAAGAAGCAAGAAGAAATCAATAAAGACACAAAAAGATTCCATCTTTTGCATCTTTCTTGAGTTGGTTTCATCATCATCATTGTTATCACCATATTAACATCATCATAATCATGATGATATGATGGTATGATGAGTTGAAAACTTGAAATGGTTGAAGAAGAGAAGATGATAAGAGGAAGTAATATGAATATGATGGTAGGAAGTACTACCACCAAAGGGTTTGATCCTTATGTTAACTCATCATCAAACACTAATGACTTCTTCAACTTCGAGCAACACAACTCAGATCTCTTTGCATCTTCTTCTAAACCGGTCATGGTTGCCGGCCCCGGCGCCGGAGATTTCTCTCAGTTTGATGACCAATCATCTCTCCAAAGATGTGTACTAATCCCTTGTGAACCAAATGAAAGGCCAAGTCAAGGACTTTCACTTTCTCTCTCTTCCACTCATCCTTCCACCATTGGAATACAATCATTTGAGCTTGTAAGACCACCACAAAGTCATCATAACCATGGTCATCCTCACCAGGGGTATTTAGGGAAGCCCATGTATATGCATGATCAGCAACATCATCATATGATGGCAGATGATCAATCAGCAAATATTATGAACACTGCTTCAGGTGGTGCTCAACATCAAAGTGGACAGTACAGTTTAAGAAGCTCAAGGTATTTAATACCTACACAAGATCTCCTCAATGAGTTCTGCAATCTTGGTACAAAGCAAAATGATCATTCAACAAAGGCAAAAGCTCAAAGAACCAACCAGTCACAAGATCATGATCGTAATTTGGATCATATGAATGCTAGTTCTTCAAAAAATATACCTTTAAATTCTATTGAATTCTTGGAATTGCAGAAAAGAAAATCCAAGCTCCTTCAAATGCTAGATGAGGTATAAATCTCTCAACTTTTTGTTTGTATTGTAAAATTTTAAGAAGTCTTCTTTAACAATGAATTTCATGGAATACATACAGTTGTTACTGTTTAGTTTATTCTGATTTTTGTAGTAAAGCATATATTTTTTTAATTTGATAAATCAAAGATTCTTGTTTTCTTTTGAAATTTCTTAAACTTTTTTTTTTTTAACTTTTCTTTTATTTTCAACTAATTGAGTGACCATAAGTTTTTCCATTAATGCCCACATGGTGACAAGTTTGCTCCTTAAATTTAATTTGATAAACCCCTTTTCTTGTTGAGTGTTTGTTGTTAACAATTGATTTGTGATTGTATACATAAATTTACATGCCATAAAAAGCCCAGAAAAGATAGCTGATCTATTTAACATTTGTTTTTGTTGTTATTATAGGTGGATAGAAAATACCATAATTACTGTGCTCAAATGAAGGCAGTGGTTGCATCATTTGAAGCAGTGGCTGGTAATGGTGCAGCAACAGTTTATTCAGCCTTGGCATCAAAGGCAATGTCAAGGCATTTTAGGTGTTTGAGAGATGGTATTGTAGGTCAGATCAAGGCAACCAAGAAGGCTATGGGAGAAAAAGACATTTCTGCCCCTGGTGCCACCAGAGGGGAGACTCCTAGGTTAAGGCTTCTTGATCAAACTTTAAGACAGCAAAGGGCTTTTCAACAAATGATCACCATGGACAGCCACCCCTGGCGGCCGCAGCGTGGGTTACCGGAGCGGTCGGTGTCCGTTCTTCGTGCTTGGCTGTTTGAGCACTTCCTCCATCCGTAAGCTCCATCTGCCATTAGTTGATCTTAACTGATCAAGGAATTGAATTTCATTTTTTTTAAAATAAATCAAAAACTATTTCTTTTACAATCTCTCCTCAATCATTGGTTTTCATCCATCCCCATGTTGATTCCTAAATTCATTTATTATCATATTATTGATCCCATCAAAATTTTTATTTTATTTATTTATTTTGTCTCTTGGGGCCTTCTTCTTATGTTTTCTTGTGGATTTGATTCCTTCACATCTCTCCTATAGGGAGGGACCATATAAATGTGCCCTTCTCTAGTCTCATCCACAAAATATATTTTATTCAATTTATTTTTCTAGTTTAGTTTGTTTTGTTTTGTTTGAGATATCCTCAAATCATACGAAAAAAAGTTCACATGTGCAGGTTGAACTTGTTTAAGTTTGTGGTAACAATTTATTCTAATCTCATATAGTTCAATACACCTAACTATATGTTACACGAAATCGCAGGTACCCTAGTGATGTCGATAAACATATTCTAGCACGACAAACTGGTCTCTCAAGAAGCCAAGTATCGTCACATCTATAACTTGTTCTCTTTTCGTTTACATTTATTTAATTCGTACTTTCTTTTTCTTGTCACATGGTACTAGCTAGCATAATGAAGCACAATATCCTTTTCTTTTGTAATGTATTTTCTTTTTTCTCTAGGTATCAAACTGGTTCATTAATGCAAGGGTTAGGCTATGGAAGCCCATGGTGGAGGAAATGTATATGGAAGAAACAAAAGATAATGAACATGAAAACAATGAAGGTGTCACAGACAGATTCAATGCTGCTACTGATGAAAACACGACAATCACAAAAGTGGAGCAAAAACCGACGGTTGATCAGCTTATTCGGAGGGATTCTGATTGTCTTTCGTCGATCATTAACCACCACGACCACAATACAACAAAAACCCTTGACCGCACCTTTCACCAGAGTTTTCCAAGGGTCTCAGCTGATTCTTTTGGAGCAGTGGAGCTAGATTTTTCAGCATACAATCACAACTTTGGTGGCAGTGGTACTGGTGCAGGTGGTGGAGGGGTTTCTTTGAACTTGGGATTACAGCAACATGCTAGTGGTGGTGGTGGCGGAGGCGGCGGTGAAGGTGGTGGTGGAGTGTCACTATACTACCCTAGAGACCATATGGAAGATTGCCAAACTGCAGTACAATATTCTTCTCTTTTAGAGGGTGATCAAGGACAGAATTTGCCTTACAGGAATTTGATGGGGGCACAACTGCTACATGATAATTTGGCTGGTTAAGAGTTAAAAAAATTATATCTTATTTTATATAAGTTAAAAAGAAGAACACATATGGGATTTATATATATAATTCTAGGTAAAGGGTATACATGATTGGGGTTAGGATAATTGTTTAAGATCAACATTTTGAAGTTTTTGTATATTGAAAGGGTATTGTAATATTTTTCTTGCTTTAATATTTTGCAGTCAAAGAATTATAGAAATGATCAGTTGATTCAACGTAGGAATGAGCTTCCTCTTCTAGGCGTCTAGCAGTGTTTTAAGTCATTGGTTGTATCTATCTTTATTGTTTTAAATATCATTAAATACCTACCAACCAAACCTTTTTAGACTAGGGTATCAAGACTTGTAGTATATATTCTATATATCTAAATGGATGAAGGTTTTAGCCGACATTGATGTAGGTTTAAAAGTAGTTTAAGTCTAGGTTTTGATAGTCATTTTTTGACAAATTTAATTAACTCAAGTTTACATGATACGTTAGGATTGCTCTAATGTTATACTACTCCTATTAACCATCTTTAGATGTATATTGCAGAATTTGAATCCTTAACCTTATGGATAAAGGTGAGCCATCTTACAACTAGGATATTCTTAGGTCACCCGTAGTGGGGCGTTATATGACGGCAAAACTGGGCATAGCGCCTCCATAGCGCCGCTAACACCACTACGGCGGGTGCAATGGGGTTGGTTTTTTCTTCTGGCGTTATCCTCTTCGCGGCGTCATCTTCTCCAGAATGTTTCCCCCCACTCACACACATATATATACGTACATATGTATGTATAATTGAAGGGGTTATATAACCCCCTTACCACTACACCCTCTTTTGATATAACACCAATAAAGCCCCTCTCTTACGCATTTCGCCACTTGTCGCATAACGCCCGCAAAAGGGCTTTATGACTACACATTGTCTTAGGAACAAATGTTCAGTGTAAATGGATGAAGGTTTTAGCCAACATCGATTTAGGTTTAAACTTAGATTCAGTGCTGGTTTTGGTCGCCTTGCAGAAGAAAAGACCACAGCAAAAGACAAACCAGATAAACCAACACGAGGATGTGCTAACTCAACACGGGGCATGGTCAACTATAAGATTCACATTATCTGAGATAGTACAGCAAGTACAATTGCCACGGGCCGTGCCGTTGACACAAGGGCCGTGTTAGTACAAGATCTGACACTGACTGCAGTTAATGAGGAAGAGAGAGAAGAAAGGCCACGGGGCCGTGCCAGGTGGGCACGGGGCCATGTGAACTGTCTGACTTCAGCTATAAATAAGGGTGCTTGGTTTCATTCCAATCCATCCCTTGGCAAACCACTTCTCTCACACTTGCCACCACTTCACCACCATTACAACACCAACACCCAACACCTACCACCATCTTCCATCTTCCATCTTTTAGAGTGTGTAGTAGTCTCGGGATCCAAGATCGATTGTAAGAGTTCTTGTCAAACAAAGGCCATGGCTAAACTCTTACATCACTTAGTGAAGACAAATCTTTTATGTATTACACTTTGATTTCCAACCTTTGGCTCCTTTTTAATTGGGTATGTATTAATGACTTTAATAACTAGTTTTCTATATTGAAGGCGAATTTTACTTAATCATTCTTCATGTTTTGTTGATTCACTCATTCATGTATTTACGGTCTATATAAAGTACGTTAACTGCCTGGAAGAGGGTTATAAGGGTGGTTGGCTAAATTCTTGTCTCGTTCAGTGTATAGATCCTACAAGAACCTGGTTCAAGCTTAGTAAGACTTCACGAGTAGGCGGTCTAATCTGCCTCGGGAGAAGTAAGAACCGCTTGAATCCCTTATCTATAAACTACTATTAAAACTTTAAACCAAACTTGCGTGACTTTATCCTTGCTGACTCAGACCAATAGGTTGAGGGCAATGCTGCCTGGAAGGGGGCCTACCACTTTTCGCATCAATAACTTACTTAATTATCTTGCAATAATCCGACATTACGGGACTGTATCCTTGTTGACTCAGACCAATAGGTTGAGGGTAACGCTGCCTAGAAGGGGGTCTACTACTATAACTTAAAGATACTCTCTTAAAATGCCCAAAGTGCGAAAATCATTAAAGGATACGTAAAAGAGGAGTTGGAACCAAGTGATGCCTTCTTGTCTATTTGTTTTCCTTATATTTTATTTTTATTTTTTTATCTTTTTAAAGCTTTCAAAACTTTTTATCAAAATTTTGTTAGATTAGACGTTAACGATAAGCCGGTACTAAAAGCTCTTGTGTCCTTGGACGACCTCGGTATTTTGCCATCACTATACTACGTCCGCGATGGGTGCACTTGCCCTAACGTGTGTAGAGTAATAGTATTATATCGTGTTGTATAAATTTAAAACCTGATCCGCGAGTAAAAAGAGCTTAAATTATATCAAAAAATCATAACCACCCGCACACACGTCAGACTCATAGAATGATTATTTGATGGCGTCTGAGAAAATTACACAGGATAAATATGTATACCACAAACAATAATTGTGGAATGACATTTAACAATCATATGAGACGCGTGAATGAAACATGGCTTTCCCATAATGCTTGGCACTAATGATCAGTGTTGTTGAAATCGGATTAGGCGGCTGACTAATTGACGCCTAGGCCTTAATCGGAGGTCCACCACCCGGATTATCCCGAGTCGGTCAGCTTAGGCGGTAAGAGTTAAAATCGGTTAACATCGATAAAAAATCGTCTAAAATCGGTAAAAAAAACAGGTCAAAATTGGATCACAATGGGTCAAAATCGAACCAAATCTATCAAGTGGTATAAGTTCTTACCTCGATTCGAACCAAAATCAGACCTGCATCCGTATCCATTGTTCAAAATCGAAACCCATTGAAGAAATAATTGTTTAGATGAAGGGAATTTGGGGATTAGGGTTTGTGCTTTGTTTTTTGTATCTGATGAATGATGAAGATTGCAAAAGAGTGGCCAGATAAACGTGGGTAGGGGATTAGGTTTTATTATGTTTGGGTTTTTTAACATTTAACACCCCTCTATCTTTCACCAATTTATATATCTTTCTCAAACTTGTATATTTATATATAAAAGAGTAAACTTCTGTTTTGCTCCCTGTGGTTTGGTCACTTTAATGGTTTTGCTCCAAACCTTTAAAAATAGTCATTTTCCTCCTTGATGTTTTAAGTTTTTCGCCAGTTTGCTCCCCGGCTCTAACTCCATCCAAATTGTTTTTTTAACTAAAAGGGCATTTCAGTAATTTTGTAAATGTAAGTATTAATTTATTGTTAATATCTTGAATATACATCTCTATCTTTTTATTTACACACACTCCCACTTTCTATCACCTCTCCCTCTCTCTACCTTCTCTCTACCATCCACCACCCACCACCACCAGCACCACCAACCGCCACTGCAGCCACCACCACCACCCCATTCCTTCCAAATGATCAGAACCACCATATTTTGCATAACAAGTAGGGCATATGTATTTATTTATCAATTGAATCTATCACTTTTTAGATTCATTTGGCAGGTCAATGTAACCCCAAGGAGTTCTCCTTTTCGCCACCAATAGCCTCAGATATAATCTCCGCTAAAAACCGCGATTAGAAACCCTAGCAGCACTAGGTGTCGTCGGATCAGATCTGGTTTCCAGTTCAGGGCGACTAGGGTTTAGGTTTGTACGATTTGCAGGTTTTTTTGTCGAGCGGCCAGGTTTTTTTTCGACGTGTTCACTAGAGGTGGCTGGTAAAAGAGTGGTGGAGGATTTGGGGGTTTTAAGGTATAGGGTTGCAGATCTGGAATTTGGGTGCGGCGGCGGATGTTATGTGATGGAGGTTCTAGGGTTACGACCGGCGACAGGGGGAAGTAGTGGTTGTGACGGTGGTGGATGTTAGGCGTGGGGGAGGGTTCCGATCACAGGTAGCGTTTGACATGTGGTGGTTGGTGATGATGGTTAAAGGTGGCGGGTTGCAGTGGGATTATGGTTGCGGTGATGGATGGGTTGCAGGTGGTGGTGGTTGCAGGGATATGTTAGTTGCGGTGGTGGATGGGTTGAAGGGGGTGGTCGCTGCGGTGGTGGATGGTTGCGGAGGTGGATGAGTTGTAGGGAGATGTTAGTTGCGGTGACTGATGGTGGTGATGTCAGGTGGTGGTTGAGGCAGTGGTTGATGTTGGTGATATCAAGGGGATGGGAAAAGGTGAACTCGGGTGGTGGTGGAGGTTGGTGGCGGCAGCCGATGTTGGCGGTGAGAGAGAAGATAACCCAATATGATGCATTTCTCTCTGTATATGTATATTGTATGACACTAGTAGGGTGCCCGCGCGATGCGGCGGGAAACACAGACACCAGTAATCACGTAACATGTTATTTTTTATAAATTAAAAAAATTCAACAATATCATACTCAAATTAAAGAAAAAAACTCGTTTTTATGGTAGAGTTTTTTTTAAACATTAACATATGAAAAGGTTATGATCTTATAATAATTATGAGTTAAGTTAGTTTAAAAGATAACCGTATATTTTGAAATTAACATATGAAAATGTTATAATCGTTTAAAAATTACGAGGGAAGTTAGTTTAAAAGTTAACAATATATTTTGAAGGATTGTATGATATGTTTTAAAAATTGTAATTATTTATAGTTTTAAAAATTTGTAAAATTACATGTTTGCCCTTAAATGTACTATAATATAGTATATAGTATAGATGATAAAAGATGGTGAATAATATGCCACTATGGCATGGCCTCAAAAAACTTAAGAGCACCAAATAAGTTACATTGTTAACTTAAAAAAAATACTTATACATAATATAACTGTTTGATTCATATACCTAAAAGTGTAATTTTTTACTAAAACAATATAGATTAAAGAACTCTTTTTTTATTAATTTCTCATTTGATTCAATTTACCTGGGTAATCATCATGGTCAACATCATTGGCAAAAGCCTGGAGAGAAGATTTAGCATGCTTATTTTCAGATATGCGGTGATTATAAACCATTTTTAGAATTGAGATTAAAGAAAATACCAGGAGGTGTCTTCGTCTAGGAAACATTTTGCCACTTTTGCCCTGTCACCATTGTGACTTTGACGAACCTAGGTTAAAAAGGTAACCTGCTCAAAATAAACAGATTGCATCAAATGCTAAATTTATGATTGGAAAATTAACCTTCAGTGAAACATACACAAACCCACAATTCAAATTAAACACCAAACCCTAGAGTCCAGTTCTTGTTCTTCGTTGATCCACTTCTCCATCTCCTGCCATGCAATCAACCAAGCAAAAAAATCATTCACGGCAATTATGGGATGCAAAATTCAGATTTCGAGATAGAAAACTAAGTCAGTTTCGCCAGGTCTAATGGTGACTTACACTTCATTCAGGGCAATTATGGGATACAAAGTCAGATTTTGTTTACTAATTCCTTCACTCATGACTTCCTTTAATATACTAAAGCTATAACAACTTATTTCAAGCACTATAACCTGAACAATGAATACAATGAACATACTAAATCTATATCAGTCATCAGTAAATTAGTAAAAATAAAAAAATTCCACACAATTTTCATTTTTGGACATTTTATGTACTAACCTAAAAATTAGTTGGTGTATATATGTCAAACACCCAACAACCAATTATTTGATTAAAACAACTTCAAACACCGTCTTTTGAAATCCGTTTGATTAATTTGATTATCCGTGTGATTAATCTGATTACTACAACTTCTAACACCATCTTCTGAAATATATGTTATTAATCTGATTCTGACCATTCAATATTTTGTGTCGTAATTTCCAAAAAACACACGTCTAAACAACCCCTGTACTTTTACTGAAATTTGTAAAAAAATAAATAAATAAAAATTTCACCTATGTAGTAAGACATACCTTTGGAAGGTCTAAGTTAACAACTGTAATATCTAGGCCCCAAGATGCAACATCAGTAGCAACCCGAAAATCAAAGTGCAATATAATATTAAAATCATTAAATTTTGTTCATATATATTAATTACACATTCCAATCTTTCTGACTTACTAAAATATTAGTAGGGTCATGTCTAAAATCACACAGTGAGAAACAAACGGTTAGGTGCAAAATATGTAACAATCTAGAAGCATCTCCTTACAACAAACTGATAGACACTGCAAAAATGATAATTAACATGGGGAAGAAAAACAAAACCTCATGCACAGAGATGTTGGGATTGAACCCTATCAAAGGAACAGATAATCAAAGCCAAAACTGGATCAGAGTAGTGGATCCAGAATAAGCAGATGTTATGTATACAAGTCTCTCCCCTTGAAAGTGGTTTCAACATCTGATGACCTCCAAACTACTGATCTTTACTAACTGTTGTCTTACAACTGTTGTCCAAGTCAAAGACTGATGGAAGACTAAAGCTCTGCTGATTCAATCTACTGCTATGGGACAAGCTCTGCTGATCATGACAAGTACTACTGGGTTCACATCCGTGGAAGGATGCAGCAGTAGTTTAGTTTATATTATGAAATGTAATGTACAACAGTAGTTAGCATAGCAGAGGTTGTATAGATCAGTTGTTAGAGTTTGTTAGGAGGTTAGATGTCACTTTCATGGTGACGTCAGCTTAGATGCTTTAGTGGTTTGCTCGTGCCTATAAATAGAACAGTGCTCTGTACTGTTCTATTAGCTCTTCACCATCTTTCTCTTGTACGAACAAATCACTGTGAGCTCAGGCTGAGGGGGAGTTTGTTACATACTTGCAATTGTAATTGAATCTTGTAATAAATTCAAGTATTCGGTTCAATGTTAAACTTGTATGTTAAAAGCAATTCTCTCGTTTGATTGTGTGCAAAGTTTGCTTCCATTATATTCCGCTGCATTACTCATTCATTGTTCATCTTAACTCAAACGTAAAACACAATCAAAACCAAACTCAGATCCTATCAATTGGTATCAGAGCTTGGACAGTCAAATTTGATTTAACAATCATTTTGACATAAATAGTTCAGCTCATAATCGTTGATATCGATAGTTTGTTCGTTTTGTTGAAAAACAGTGCAAGGTTTAATCACCATCAAAGTTGATTAATCAGTGCCTGTAAAACAACCAGGATGACGTCACAATCATAAGATGATAAGAATAACATTGGCTCTCTTTTCAAACCACACATGCTTAAACGTAATGAATACAACATCTGGCAGAGAAGGATGGGTCACATCCTTGCTCAACAGAACACTGGATGTTAGAGGTCTGTTGTTTTTGGTCCCCATGTTCCTATGGTGCCAAGTGCTGAGGATGCAAAGAAGTTCGTACCTAAACCATCTGAAAACTATACTGAAACTGATTTTCAAAAGTTCGAACTCGATGCCAAAGCATTTAGCATCATAGCATCTGCTTTACCTAATGAGATCTATGCTGGACTGTTACATTGTAACAGTGCCAAAGAGCTATGGGATGCACTGAAGGAACAGTTTGGGGGAACAGAAGAAGTTATTGAAAACAATAGGGAAATTCTGAATCAGCAGTATGAAACATTTTGTCACATCAAGGGTGAATCATTGACTCAGCAGTTTGAACGATTCAGTTGTCTCATTAGTGAACTAAGGCTTGTTAAAGTAACATTTCCAAATTCAACTCAAAATAGCAGGTTCCTTAGATCACTACCAGAAAAATGGGATACCATTGCATTTGTTACTAGAAACTCTGCTGAGTTCAAAGATCTAACCCTGACCCAACTTCATGGTAGACTCCTGACCTATGAAAGGGAGTTAAACCAGAAAAAGAAATTGCAAGAGTCTGGTAAAGTTACTGATGATTATTCATTTGGCAGCACAGCTCTTTTTGGTCAGGAAGAATCTGGTAGCAGTAGTAAGGATCAGGGTTATGATCACTTTATTGATATAACTGCTGGTGGAAATTTCAACAACCCTGATTCTCACTCTGCAAATTATGCTTTTACTGCAAGTTGTGAAAACCAGATGTCAGATAACTTGTGTTTTGAACTCAATGATTTGCAACACTTTGATCCCACTGACTTAGAAGAGATGGACATTTTGCATCAATTGGCTTTGCTTAGTGTAAGAACAAGCAAATTCTACAAAAGAACAAGGAGAAAATTCCCAAGGTTACATGGGAACTTAAAAGTGGGGTTGGATAAATAAAAAATCAAGTGCTATAAGTGAAATAGGCTAGGTCATTTTGCTAGGGAATGCAGGAGTCAAACCACTGGTCCAATACTCACTCATCCCAGCTCAAACCCTAGACCACAACACCAAAGCACTGTGCACTATACCCAATATACCCCTGCTGCCCATGTTAACACTGCTTAGTATGCTACAACCCTTGTGCCTGTGCATTATGTTCAAACAACTGTTCCACAAATTCAGTATGTTCAAACCCCTGTCCCTCAGGCATAAGTGCAACCTGTTGCACCTCAACCAGCTGCTCCAACAGTAACACAACCAGATCAGCAAAGCTTTTTCACTCAAGGCTTTGTTGACTGGAGCAGCATGCCTGATGAGCTTGGTGATGAAAATTTTGCACTCAATGCTTTTAATAATCCTTCTAATGATGAATTTTGTTTGATGGCATTAGAGTCAATACCAAAAGGGGTAGAAACTGAAGGTGAACAGCTAAGTGTTGAAACAGTGGATAAAGTGGCTGAAGCAGTGGTTACTGCAGTTGCTGGTGAAGTACTGCTGGGAGAAAATTCAGAAACCCTGATTGAACCACTGACTGACCCCTGGTCCGAAGAAGACAAAGAAGAAAAGGAAGAGAAGAAAGCAGGTGAGAAAGAAGATAGAGCTGATGAAGAAGATGATCATCAATGTGATTGTGCCATGATGGCTGCTGCTAATGTAACACCTCAAGTTCTTGAAAAACTGTGTTCAGACGAATGCATTATTTCATTTGCTAACATCAAAGAGGTAAATGAAAACCTTAGGGATAAAGTCTTAACTGATGAAGTCAAATTTGAAAAGTTATTAAAATAAATTAGAAACAAATTGGCTGAAAAGGACAAAGAAATCAGCAGTCTCAAAGAAGAGCAGAGCATAACCAAGACTCAACTCCAAACTATGGTAGAAAAATACCAAGTTTCTAAAAAGGAATTGGAGTCCACCCAGATCACTTGTGAAAGATAGGTGGAATCTTGTAAAGGGTATGAGGTTATGCTTGAGAAACAGCTTGAAAGAAATGTCAAGTTTGGTATAGGATATAGAAGAGTTAATTACTGTTTTCGTCCCTGAGGTTTGTCAAAAATAACGGTTTCAGTCCATTAGTTTAAAAATTGCCATTTCAGTCCATTAGTTTCATTTTCGTAGCCATTTCAGTCCACTAACTTAACTCCATCCATTTATTTTGTTAACTTTGAGTTAACTAACTAATTCAGGGACGGTTTGCGTCAGTTTTAGAAACACAGGGACTTAAGTGTAAACTCTAAAACATTAAAACAAAAAAAAATAGTAAATTCCAAAAAATCAAAAAATTCCAAAAAACCAAATAAATTCCAAAAAATTCTAAAAATCCGTTTCGGCGCGAACTGTTTCGACCCGAACCGTTTCGAGCTGAACCGTCCGTACTGTTTCGACCCGAACCGTTTCGACGCGAACCGTTTCGACCCGTACCGTTTCGAGCCGAACCGTTTCGACCCGTACCTTTCGAGCCGAACCGTTTCGACCCGTACCGTTTCGAAGCCGAACCGTTTCGAGCTGAACCGTTTCGAACCGAACCGTTTCAACCCGTACCTTTGCGAAGCCGTACCGTTTCAAGCCGTACCGTTTCGAACCGAACCCTTTCGAGCTGAACCGTTTCGAACCGAACCGTGCCGTATCGAACCGTACCGGTTCGGCTTCGAAACGGTTCGCGTCGAAACGGTTCGCGTCGAAACGGTTCGGGTCGAAACAGTTCGGGTCGAAACGGTTCGGGTCGAAACGGTACGGTTCGAAACGGTACAGCTCGAAACAGTTCGGTTCGAAACGGTTCAGCTCGAAACGGTTCGGTTCGATACGGCACGGTTCGGTTCGAAACAGTTCAGCTCGAAAGGGTTCGGTTCGAAACGGCACGGTTCGGTTCGAAACGGTACGGCTTGAAACGGTTCGGCTTCGAAACGGTACGGGTCGAAACGGTTCGGTTCAAAACGGTTCAGCTCGAAACGGTTCGGCTTCGAAACGGTATGGGTCGAAACGGTTCGGCTCGAAACGGTACGGGTCGAAACGGTTCGCGTCGAAACGGTTCAGCTCGAAACGGTACGGACGGTTCAGCTCGAAACGGTACGGGTCGAAACGGTTCGCGTCGAAACGGTTCAGCTCGAAACGGTTCGGGTTCGAAACAATTCGCGCCGAAACGGATTTTTTGGGTTTTTTAGAATTTTTTAGAATTTTTATGATTTTTATGATTTTTTAGAATTTTTATTATTTTTTAGAATTTTTTGGAATTTGTTTGGTTTTTTGGAATTTACTATTTTTTTGTTTTAATGTTTTAGAGTTTACACTTAAGTCCCTGTGTTTCTAAAACTGACGCAAACCGTCCCTGAATTAGTTAGTTAACTCAAAGTTAACAAAATAAATGGATGAAGTTAAGTTAGTGGACTGAAATGGTTACGAAAATGAAACTAATGGACTGAAATGACAATTTTTAAACTAATGGACTGAAACCGTTATTTTTGACAAACCTCAGGGACGAAAACAGTAATTAACTCGATATAGAAAATATGATGATCTTGTAAACACTGCTGGAAAACAAGCTGGTTCATCTGAAATTAAACCAACCAACAAGAATGGCCAAGAGGTTAAAATGACCGACAAACTTGGTAACAAAATCACTTTGGAAAGATCTGTGGGGTCCTCAACTTTTGAGAAAATTGAGAAATACCAATTTAAACCCACATGGTCTGATAAGTTTGACATTCTTGAAAATTTCAAACCTATGGACTTTACAACCACTGATGGTGTCACAGCTCCAAAAGCTAAGGTCATTCCTATCAAAGACATCCCAACAGCGGTTCAAAACTCTGTTGCTAAGGAGTCTAAGAAAAGGAAGAAAAGAGAAAAGATCAAAAACCTGTTTTGTGATTTTTGTGAAAAGAGAAACCATCTAACAAAAGACTGTTTTCATCTAAAAGCATATGATCTAAACAAAACAAGTGTCATTGTACCTGCTGAAAGCTACACCATCTGTGGTAAATCAAACCACAAAACTCAAGCATGTGTGTATCTCAAAAACTTTGATGTAAAAAAGAATGAGTACACTGCTAAAACATCCTTGAGTCCATCAACATCATCTGTCAAATTCACCAAAAACCAACCACTGTTTGTGCCAGTCCAAACAGCTGTTACAAAACAGCTGAATTAAACATCTGTCCAAAGAGATGTTCAAGTGACTGATCATCTTACCAAAGGATTCCACACGTTTATGAGACCTACAAAAGGCCCTCTAAACCAAGAGTGAACAGGCTTCCTTTTGGTTATCAGCAGGTGATTGGTCAAAACTCACAATAGAGTTTAGAAAGAAACAGTCATAAAACTGTCAAAACCCCTGACCTAACCACTGCCCATGCGTCTGAACTCATCCCAAACACTGTTGAGACCCCATCCAAAGCCTTATTGGCTTTGGAGACCCAAATGAACTAATCCTTTTACTTCATGTGCAGGGAGCTTCTGCATGCTTAGATAGCCTTTGGTATGTAGATAGTGGAGGCTCCAGGCACATGACAGGATGTAAAGCCCTTCTCAAAGATTTCAAAATCCATGGAGGGGGTGATATATCCTTTGGTAATAATAGTAAAGGGAATGTTCTGGGGTCTGGTACAGTACAGTCTGGTAATGTAAAATTTGAAAATGTCAATTTGATAGAGAATCTAAAATTCAACCTCCTGAGTGTTTCACAATGAGTGACAAGGGGTATGGGTCATTCTTCACAAAGGAGTGTTGTAGGATTGTTGGACCAGAAATGGTTGAAAAGATTGAAGCAATAATAAAAACTGGAAAAACCAAACTTGTTGCTCAAAGAAGTGGCAATGTTTATGTGGTGGATATGTCAAAAGAGAGCCCCAGAACTGATGCCTGTCTGTTCTCAGCTGCATCAAACAAAGAGACAAAACTATGGCACAGAAGATTGGGGCACACATATCTCAAGACAATCACTGCCATTTCAAAACAGGGGTTAGTTAGAGGTTTACCTCAAAAACTTTTCACCTGTCCTGAGCATTGTGTTTCCTGCCTAAAAGGAAAACAACATAAAAGCTCCTACAAATCCACTGATGAGTCCAAAACAACCAAATGTTTGCAAATGCTTCATATGGATTTGTTTGGCCCAGTTAAAGTCATGAGTCTTAAGAAAAAGAGGTATTGCTTGGTTATTGTTGATGAATTTTCTAGGTTTACATGGACTTACTTTTTACACTCAAAAGATGAGACTGCAGGCATTCTGCAAGACTTTGTAAAACAGGTTGAAAAGCAGTTTGATCTTCCAGTAAAAATCTTCAGAAGTGACAATGACACAGAGTTCAGGAACAAGGAGTTGGATGATTTCTATGTGTCAAAAGGAATTGTGAGGCAATACAGCATTCCAAGAACACCAGAACAAAATGGGGTTGTTGAAAGAAAGAACAGAACATTGATTGAGGCTGCCAGAACCATGCTTGCTGATTCAGGTTTGCCATTAACTTTTTGGGCAGAGGCAGTAAACACTGCTTGCTATGTACAAAACAGAGTTTTAATCAACCCCAGGCATCAAAAGACTGCCTATGAAATGCTATATAAAATAAAGCCATTGATCTCATACTTCAAAGTTTTTGGCTGCCCATGCTTCATTTTAAACTTAAAAGATTCCATTTCTAAGTTTGCAACCAAAATTGATTGTGGATATCATCTGGGATACTCAACCACTGCCAAGGCCTACAAAGTGTTTAACACACGGACCAAAGTAGTGGAGGAGACTTTAAATGTAAAGTTCAATGAACTTTCATCAATGAAAATCCCAGCAAATACTGCTGATTTGTTTGATCTTGATAAAATTTACTTTTGAAAATACTGTTGTCAAGACTAACAATGCAGGACCATCAGAGGATTCATCTCCAGACTATGGTTATGAGATCATCATTCCTTAGCAAAAGTCTGTCAAAATGGGAAGAGCAGCAGATGTTCAAAACAGCTGTCAAAGCTCAACCACTGCTACCTCAACAGTTGTTGACCAAAGTAGCTCCTTAACCCCTGCTTCCACATCATCAAACACTGTTGACAAAAGTCCTCAAACAGTGGATCAAAGTCAGCATGTGTCCACTCCTTTACCACCTATTCCACCACCTTTTGAATCCACTGCTGGATCATCAAAGTCACCAGCAGTGGTTAGCTCAGATGATTCACATCTGCAGCCTTCACCACTTAATGCCATTGTTCCATACCAAGGAGATCTTATCTTCTTGAAATCTCATCCACCAGATCAAATCATTGGCAACATCAATGAAGGGGTGCTCACAAGAAGTCAATCCCAAATCATTTGTCTTTTTGCTGGTTTTCTTTCTCTCCATCAGCCAGTCAAGTACCAAGAGGCACTAAAAGACAACAGCTGGGTAGAGGTCATGCAAGAGGAGCTCCAACAGTTCAAAAGACAACAAGTATGGGAACTTGTACCACTACCAGAGGGTGTAAGTCCTATTGGCACAAGGTGGGTCTTCAAAACAAAACTGATGAAAGGGGGATTGTTGTCAAGAATAAAGCCAGGCTTGTGGTTCAAGGTTTCAGACAAGAAGAGGGAATTGATTATGATGAAACATTTTCCCCTGTAGCAAGACTTGAAGCTATCAGATTATTTCTGGCCTTTGCTGTCAACCACAACATCAAGGTGTACCAAATGGATATCAAATGTGCATTCTTCTATGGTAAGATTCAAGAGGAGGTCTATGTTTGTCAACCTCCAGGCTTTGAGGATCCATTTAATCCAAATCATGTCTACAAGATAAATAAAGCTTTGTATGGCTTGAAACAAGCACCAATGGCCTGGTATGAAACTCTTTCCACCTTCCTACTATCCATTGGGTTCACAAGAGGTAGAATAGATAAAACACTGTTTTTAAAATGGAAAGGAAAGGATTTGATGATTGTCTAAATTTATGTGGATGACATCATTTTTGGAAGCACATGTAATAAAATGTGTGAAGAGTTTAGGCAACTCATGACAGCTGAGTTTGAAATGAGTGCAATGGGTGAACTCCAGTGCTTTCTTGGTCTCCAAGTAAGGCAACTGCAAAATGACACTTTCATCCATCAAGGCAAATATGCCAAAGAACTTTTAAAGAAATTTGATATGGATGATTGTAAGCCATGTTGTACACCCATTGCAACTAATAAAATAGTCATATCTGATGAGAAGGATGAATTGGTTGATCAAACTTTGTATAGAAGCATGATTGGGTCTTTATTGTACCTAACTGCATCCATGCCAGATATCATGTTTGCAACATGTGTTTGTGCCAGATCCCAATCAGCCCCTAGAAACTCAAACCTTATTGCTGTAAAAAGGATATTCAGATACCTAAAAGGTGCTCCCATACTTGGTATCTGGTATCCAGCTGATGGTAAAATTGAGCTTTCAGGTTTTTCAGATAGTGATTTTGCTGGATGTGACAGGACAAGGAAATGATAGGATCTGAGTTTGGTTTTGATTGTGTTTTATGTTTGAATTAAGATGAACAATGAATGAGTAATGCAGCGGAATATAATGGAAGCAAACTTTGCACACAATCAAACGAGAGAATTGCTTTTAACATACAAATTTAACATTGAACCGAATGCTTGAATTTATTACAAGATTCAATTACAATTGCAAGTATGTAACAAACTCCCCCTCAGCCTGAGCTCATAGTGATTTGTTCGTGCAGGAGAAAGATGGTGAAGAGCTAATAGAACAGTACAGAGCACTGTTCTATTTATAGGCACGAGCAAACCACTGAAGCATCTAAGCTGACGTCACCATAAAAGTGACATCTAACCTCCTAACAAACTCTAACAACTGATCTACACAACCTCTGCTACGCTAACTACTGTTGTACATTACATTTCATAATATAAACTAAACTACTGATGCATCCTTCCACTGATGTGAACCCAGCAGTACTTGTCATGATCAGCAGAGCTTATCCCATAGCAGTAGATTGAATCAGCAGAGCTTTAGTCTTCCATCAGTCTTTGACTTGGACAACAGTTGTAAGACAGCAGTTAGTAAAGATCAGTAGTTTGGAGGTCAGCAGATGTTGAAACCACTTTCAAGGGGAGAGACTTGTATACATAACATCTGCTTATTCTGGATCCACTACTCTGATCCAGTTTTGGATTTGATTATCTGTTCCTTTGATATGGTTCAATCCCAACAATCTCCCCCTAGAACAGATAATGCCAAAACTCTTCATTATTGGTAGATCTTTATTGCCTCATCAACAGTTCCCTTATTTGCCCTTTGAGTTGTAACTCAAAGGCTAAGGCATCTGTGTCATCATCATCCCTGCACAGTGGAAGATCAAGGAGATCCTGAAAATCTTCAAGCTTAGGCCAAGTGCTTGTTCCCTTGTTATTTTCTTCACTTCTCCACTAGACTTGAACACTGTCAGTACATGGGTCTGTTTGTCAGTTTTCCACTTTAGTACTTTTGAGTCTGGTGGGTTTCTTGGGAGATTTTTATTAGAAGAGGTGTTTGGTGAAGCTGGCCTATTGATGACTGACTGAGCAGTACTTGCAGTTTGATCCAATCCAAGAGTTTCTACAATCATTTTCTTTATACCTTCTTTTACAAGGTCATCACCTTCCATTAGCTCTTGGATAGTTTCAGCACCCAACTCTTTTTGTTGCCTTCTTTTAAAGATGGCTGCACCAGCTGGAGCAGTGGATCTCCTGATTTGCAGCTTTGGGGGTCTTTTTGAAACCTCTGCTTCAGGATAGTCAGGCTTTTGTGGAGCATTAGGATCTGTCTTTCTTAATTTCTCCAAACTTTTGTAGGTAGCCCTGACTTTCTCTTCTTTCCATCTCAACACTTGATTCAAGGACCCATAATCAGCAGCAACTAATTCCTCTTTCATTCTCCTCAGCTCTACCTTTTTATCAGGTACATTCTTTCTGTATTTTGCCCAATCTGGAGGAGTGTCTTTGACCTTCTTATTTATCATTTCTTGAATCCTGGCTGCTTCTTTTTCAAGCTCAGGAATGGTCCACTCCTTGTACATATGCTTTTCTCCCTTGTACTTATTGGTTGCCATGATGCTTTCAATGTAGTCTTTTCTCAGAGTTTCATCTGCTCTTTCTGAGATTTGCTGACAAACATTTTTTGCAAACTGCTCTAAAGATCTGACTTGTGTGAGCAAGTATTGATAGTTCTGCTGAATTTCTCTATCAGATTTCCCTTGTGTATTTCTTTTTGAGATATCCTCTGCTTGCTGAGCCTTGATTTTCAAATATTCTTCAACATTGTTAGGCCTAGGATATCCTTCAACTGATGGCAAACCCCTTTTAGCAGGGTCATCCTCATAATAAAAAGACTTGATTTCTTCTCTGACTGCTATAAGTTCAAGAGGGAATTGAACACCTGCAGGAGGTAATGGCTTTTGAATTTGAGCTGATGAGAGAGGAACAGGGTTTGGTATAGTAACAAGTGTTTGAGATTTTGAAGATGTTGGTGGTGGTGAAATGTCATCATCTTTCAGGATTAGCCTTCTCCTTTTTGGTTGAGGAGAGGCTGATGATGTTTTGGGTGGATCAATGGTGGTAGTTTGAGTGGCAGTGATTTGTGATTGACTAACAGTTGTTGAAACAACTGGTGTTTCAACCATTGTTGTCATTACAACAGATGTTGTAACATCTGGTGTCTTCTGCTTTTTGGCAGGAGGTGATGGTGATGAGATTTTTTTTAGTGGTGATGGTGGTGGTAGTAAGGCAGTGGTTGTGGTGTGTGTTGAAATGGTGTGTGTTGAAGTGATAGCAGATGTTGAAACTACTGAAGTATCAGCAGTTGTTGATACAGCAGGAGTTGCAACAGCTGTTTGAGTGGAGGTTTGATGTTGGGGGGCTTTTGGATAGTGGTTTTGGAGTATGCTTTGTGAGTCTGGATGGTATGGACTTGGGTTCCCTGACTTTTCTAGTGGGATTCTTTCTTTTTAGCTCAGGATTTTTAACATCCTTTGGCTCAGAACAACCCTGCGCATTCAGCTCCATGTAAGCTCTTTTCTCCTCATTCCACCTTGACATATCCTTTGCCGCTCTGTCCCTTTTTACACTTGCTACAGCTTCAACAAGTGCATTTTGGGTAACATCAACCTTTTTACTGCCATCTGGCAAGGGAATCTTTCTAGTCATGGCATCCTTTTCTGGTTCAATGTAAAGACCATCATCTATTCCCTTCTTCTTCCACTCCTGAATTTTCTCCCCCTTTTTGGCATTATCTGGGGGTAGTTGATCAATGAAGAGAACAGTTGGAGGAGCAGTGCCAGAGTAGTTCAATATGTGGGCCTTGATAGCCTTAATGTCTGCTTGTGTGTTCTTGAACCTAGACTCCATTGTGTTTCTCAGCTCTTGTACATGTATTGCATGTTGCTGATCAGCCATTTGTTTCTGTTGTTGGAGAAAAGGTTGAAATAGGTTCCATATCTCATTTGCAGCAGGTGCTTGAGGTGGAGCAGATGCTTGAGGTGGAACAACAGTGGATTGCACCTTTTGTACTGTCAACAACTGCTGCAGCATTTCTTTGATTTCTGCAATAGAGTTATCCAGTTTTTCAACTCGCTTCGTCAATTCCAAGTACTTTAAACCATCACCCAATTTAATGGGATCGTCTGATTTCCCACTTTCAGTGGTTATAACAGGGGTTGATGTAGGGAGTGTACTCCAAACATTAACCACTGATGCCCCTTTTTCTTGGTACTGGGGTCTTCTTCCTTCAACACTTGATAGCCTTTTGATTGTACCAGAGGGTAAAACAAACTCACTGGTGGATATCAGAGGTGCTATGGAAGGAATTGTCTCCAAGGAAGTCTTATTGATGTAACCACTGTCCAAATGTGAACCAGTGGGTTCAACACTTGTAGTGGCTGCTTCACTTGGACTACCACCAAGAGTTACTTGTAACTCAAGGGGTGTAACCTCCTCAGGTCTTGTTGGTGGGTTAGCTAAGATTGATACATCAGACCCAGTCATTTGTTGAAGTATATTCTCATTGATAGGTGATTGAGAAGGACTGGTTTGTGCCTGGTTCAGATCAATAGCATCCAACAATAATTTAGTTGGTGGGGGAATTGTGGATGTGAGGTTAGGTGTGGAAAGAGAATTGGCCCCGGGCATTGGGCTGTGGATGATGGAAGCAAGTGATTCCAGAGCATCATATTGTGATGTCCCTATTTGTACAACCTGTTCTTTTTGAGAAGAAACAGGAGGAGTTTCAGCCATGGGTTAAGATATTTGTACCAACTGCTGTGAGGAAGCAGCAGCAGTGGTTTCTTGTGACTTTTGTGCTATCACTGGCAGTTGCTCTGGTATCTCATCCTCCAGAGTTGCCTTTTTGATAGGTTTGGGGGGTTTTGAGTTTTATTTTGTTTTGACTTTTTGTGGATTGTAGGTGTGGGTTTCAAAACAGTTGTTTTGTTGCTTTGATCACCTTGAGCACTAGGCTCAGCAACAGATACCTGAGGAGCAGTGGTAGCTGCTAAATTCTGCTCAGGTACCTCTGCTTGTGTTTTGCAAGGTGTTGACATTCTTGTAAAGGTTTCAGCAGTTAAGCTGGTTATTTGAAAAGAGTCACCTTGTTTTATTACATGAGCATCATTCTTACCAAATTTCTTTTCAAAATAATAACTTAGAAATCTTGGAAAGAGTAAGAATGGCTTTTTCTCAACATTTTTAACCAAATCATTAAAGATTTCCTGGGAATAATTGAAATTTTCATCTTGAAGAATAGCATATCCCAGATTTTGAATCTTTAATGGTATCTCATTGAAAGCAGTGGTTTTGTTTGACACACACATTAGGAGGGTATGAAATAAAAATCTTGTTGCAGGAGGGAAGTAACCTTTTTGTAAGGTATCCCTCTTCATCATTGTGTATGCATACCCTCTTTCAATAAAGTCAATTTTTAACTCGTTTTTAGGAAAGGAAGTTTTACCTTGCTGATCATCGAGTTGAAAGACTTCCGAGATGGATTGTGGTGTGATTTTGACTACTTTACCTTGTAAAGTAGAGTTAATGGCTATGACATCGTCGCCTTGTTTGTCAAGGGTACAATTTTTCCAAAACTCTCGTTGGGTTTGCAGATAAATTGGAGCATCTGTTGTAAGCAAAGTTTTATACTTTGATGCAGACATGAGATCAATGATGGAATCGAAGGCATCGGTGGTGCCGGGTTTTGTAAGAAGACCCAAAATGTTGTGAGAAGGTTTGTGTGGAATTTCAGTGGGTGTTGATGATGATTTTGAGGTGGATTTAGCGGATGACTTCGATTTAGTCATTTTGGAGAAGACGATCGAAGAAAGTTGTGAAGGAATTTGTGGAAATGAGATGAAAACTGCTTTGAGAAAGGAATTTTTATGAATTCAATTCGACAGTAAAACCCTGTTTGGGGTTTTGAAAGGGGTTTTATGAAGAGAAAAGGTGAATGCTGACGTGGCAGCGGTTACAAAAGGTCTGACCACTATGTACTGTCCACGTGCCAACCCCTGATAAACTGAAGGACAGTACTTTTATGAAAACTACTGATGAAAGGCAGTGGTTACAACGGTAACAAATGGAAGCAGTGGATGATTTTTACTATCAGTGGATAAAACACTGATTTTGAGCATCAGTGCTTATCAGGAAAATGAGAGAACAGGGGTTGACTTTCAGCAGTGGACAAACTTTGAAGTAGAGCAGACTTTTGAACAAGCAGTGGTTATGGCAGACTTTTAAGGATATTAATGAAAACTTCATATTTAGCTATTTTTAAGGATGGATTTTTTATTTTCTGAAAATATTTTAATGTTTTTATTCATAGAAAAACAGTATTTTGCCTGTTATTCCATGTTTAGCATGCCAATCCAAGAGATCAAGCTTTCAAAGGTGGATGTGTCTAATGCTTTGGTTAGCACATCTGCCAGCTGATCCTTAGTTGGAACATGGTGCAGAGAAATCAAACATTTTTCCTAGCAATCCCTCACAAAGTGATGTCTGATGTCAATGTGTTTGGTAGTTGAGTGGGAAACTAGATTTTTGATGATATTTTCTGCTGCCTGGCTATACAACATGAGTGGTGTCTTTAAGGCAGTGATACCAAAATCCAGCAACTGATTTTGAAGCCAGAGCAGTTGGGCTGTACTGCTTGCAGCAGCTATGTATTCTGCCTCAGCAGTGGATGTGGAAACAGCTGCTTGCTTTTTGCTTTGCAAAGACACTAAGCAATTGCCTAGGAATTGGCACCCTCCTGAAGTGGACTTCCTTGTCTTGTCACATCCAGCAAAATCACTATCTGAAAAACCTGAAAGCTCAATTTTACCATCACCTGGATACCAGATACCAAGTGTGGGAGCACCTTTTAGGTATCTGAATATCCTTTTTACAGCAATAAGGTTTGAGTTTCTAGGGGCTGATTGGGATCTGGCACAAACACATGTTGCAAACATGATATCTGGCCTGGATGCAGTTAGGTACAATAAAAACCCAATCATGCTTCTATACAAAGTTTGATCAACCAATTCATCATTCTCATCAGATATGACTATTTTATTAGTTGCAAAGGGTGTACTGCATGGCTTAGAATCATCCATATCAAATTTCTTTAAAAGTTCTTTGGCATATTTGCCTTGATGGATGAAAGTGCCATTTTGCAGTTGCCTTACTTGGAGACCAAGAAAGCACTGGAGTTCACCCATTGCACTCATTTCAAACTCAGTTGTCATGAGTTGCCTAAACTCTTCACACATTTTATTACATGTGCTTCCAAAAATGATGTCATCCACATAAATTTGGACAATCATCAAATCCTTTCCTTTCCATTTTAAAAATAGTGTTTTATCTATTCTACCTCTTGTGAACCCAATGGATAGTAGGAAGGTGGAAAGAGTTTCATACCAGGCCCTTGGTGCTTGTTTCAAGCCATACAAAGATTTATTTAGCTTGTAGACATGATTTAAATTAAATGGATCCTCAAAGCCTGGAGGTTGACAAACATAGACCTCCTCTTGAATCTTACCATAGAGGATTGCACATTTGATATCCATTTGGTACACCTTGATGTTGTGGTTGACAGCAAAGGCCAGAAATAATCTGATAGCTTCAAGTCTTGCTACAGGGGCAAATGTTTCATCATAATCAATGCCCTCTTCTTGTCTGAAAACTTGAACCACAAGCCTGGCTTTATTCTTGACAACAATACCCCTTTCATCAGTTTTGTTTTTGAAGACCCACTTTGTGCCAATAGGACTTACACCCTCTGGAAGTGGTACAAGTTCCCATACTTGTTGTCTTTTGAACTGTTGGAGCTCCTCTTGCATGGCCTCTACCCAGCTGTTGTCTTTTAGTGCCTCTTGGTACTTGACTGGCTGATGGAGAGATAGAAAACCAGCAAAAAGACAAATGTTTTGGGATTGACTTCTTGTGAGCACCCCTTCATTGATGTTGCCAATGATTTGATCTGGTGGATGAGATTTCAAGAAGATAAGATCTCCTTGGTATGGAACAATGGCATTAAGTGGTGAGGGCTGCAGATGTGAATCATCTGAGCTAACCACTGCTGGTGACTTTGATGATCCAGCAGTGGCTTCAAAAGGTGGTGGAATAGGTGGTAAAGGAGTGGACACATGCTGACTTTGATCCACTGTTTGAGGACTTTTATCAACAGTGTTTGATGATGTGGAAGCAGGGGTTAAGGAGCTACTTTGGTCAACAACTGTTGAGGTAGCAGTGGTTGAGCTTTGACAGTTGTTTTGAACATCTGCTGTTCTTCCCATTTTGACAGACTTTTGCTGAGGAATGATGATCTCATACCCATAGTCTGGAGATGAATCCTCTGATGGTCTGTAACACCCCGAAAATATAAAACCTAATATTAAATTTATAAAGTATAAATTTAACGAGAATTTACTAATTAGGAATTTTAACCAAGTTAGTTATTTTCTTCGAAATGGTTCATTACATGGTTAAAATTCAACAAATTATATGTTGAACAAAGTAGAGGGACCTTAGTTGTTAACTCTGAAACTTAATTAAAAGGAACAAATAAAAAATAAACCAAACACCCCAAATCTGGGTGTTGGTCGATCAAGAAGAAGCAGGGGGCGACACCCCCATTCCAAAAACCTTAATCTCACCAAAACAATCAAATTGAGGGTTCAAATCTGATCAAAAACGAAATCTGAACATAGAACAGTGATCCTCATCACAAGAGGATTACAAGGTATGTAAAAATTCGTGTTAATCCTTTGTTTGAAATTCTCATGATTTTGGAAAATCTAAAATCAGATGTTGCATGTGTGTTGTTTGATTAGATTAGAGATGATGTAGTGTCTAGAAGTGAAACCTAGACAACTACATGTGAAATCATGTCCAATTTCAGGAAATTCCATGAACACCTTGAAGGTGGGTTATGGGTTTTACAAGATGAAGATGAACACTAGGGTTTAGGATGATTATTCTAGTGTAATTTGATTGTTGAAAGTGATTCCAGAAAGATATGATGCTTAAAACACTATAGGAGGGCTTTATTGTTGTCAAGTTAGCTAATTAGCAAGCTAAGAAGTTGATTACTAAAGATATAAAAATTCTGCATAAGAAGTGTTTGTTGAAATGCCTCAAAGAAGGCTTGAAAACTAGAATTTTGTAGTCAAAACACCTAATCGTGATGTTTTGACTATTATGTGAAATGTGGTTACAAAGAGTTCTAAACATGATAATATTGAACTCTATAGGAAGGGATACCGGAACGTCAAGTGGACAAGCCGGTGATGATTCACGGTTGAAGGGCGTGCGCTAAGGTATGTAACTTGACCCGTTACATTTATTAGATTTGATGATTCTAATGTATAATTGAATCTTGAATAAGAATGTTCTAAATTAAACGTTGAAGTCGTTATATTGATTGATTTATTAAATTCGGATGGTACTCGTTGGTAGTCGTCAAAGAGGAGGATTCTTTAGACGAGCCAAACGGGTCAAATAATCGAGTAAAACATGATCAAGGCTCTGTAATATGGTGGATTGTTCTTTGATGTTTGGTTAATTTATAATATATGAGAAATATGAGGTTTTAATGTATCGGTGTCATGTAGAAACTGAAACCCGAGAGTTGGAAACCTTGGTATATTGATCATACAAAACCAAGCATAAAGTTCCAGGTTCTACCGTAAATTACGGTATTACCGTAATTTACGGTAGAGGTGAGATGTCTTACGGTATAGATCTCCTGGTTTACGGTGACCAGACAATTCCAGATCTCACCGTAAATTACGGTGATACCGTAATTTACGGTGAACCCAGAAAAGCTTTTATATGTTTGTTATTTCTAAATGCGTTGTTAAACCTTGGAGCCATATTATATAACAACGTCAAAACTAATGTTTTTAATGGTTTTGATCATAGGTAAATTTGGTGGATCTTACGGGTGGCGATCAAGCGGTTAAATGAAGAACCGAACACTACGTTTTGAAGCTTCCGCAATGTTTAAAATCCTTGTAGTCTTTGTGTTTGGGTTGTAAACACATGTTAAACAATTTTTGAAACGTTTTAACCTAGTCATTAGTTGACTAAGGTCTTAGTTACTTATGAACTTCGTTAATGAAAGTCATGTACTTAACTATATTTTGTAATAAAAAAAAAAGTTTAGGGTGTTACAAGTTGGTAATCAGAGCTCAAGGTTGTCAATAAGTGTTCGGTTCAAGCTTGATCGATCGTCCGGTAAGAATTAACTCATTTTGTTAATAAATTATGTACTATGTATAAAATGAAAAATGAACAGATATGCATGAAAAGAGTGTGTAAGCTCACTCAAAAACAAGAAATGCATGAAACAAGAATTATTAAATCAAGTTACGGACTTGATTGAATTGAAACAAGAATTATTAAATCAAGTTACGGACTTGATTGAATTGAAACAAGAATTATTAAATCAAGTTACGGACTTGATTGAATTGAAACAAGAATGATTAAATCAAGTTACGGACTTGATTGAATTGAAACAAGAATGATTGAATCAAGTTAGGAACTTGATTAAATCAAAACGAGTAAAGCATATGTTATAAATGAAATGTTTAACAATCTATGTAAACATTTCAGAAATAGAGATGGCTGAGGGAGGAAATGATAATGCGGTGCCAAGAGTCACCGAACAAATGAAGGAAGTGATTGCCGAAGAGGTTGGAAAGGCGATCGAAAACAGTTTGTCGGGCTTTATTGATAAGATTCAAAATACAGTTTTATCAATAATAGAAGAAAGAATCAAGAAATTGGAAGATGATTCCAATTCAACAAAGGAAAAGCATGGTGGACGAAAGCCTTGTTCATACAAGGAATTCATGGCATGTAAACCACCATTATATAATGGAGAGGTTGATCCAATTGTGTGCCAACGATGGCTAAGTGATATCGAAGGAGTATTCGAGAGATCTCATTGTGATGAAAACGACTACGTAGCTTATGGTACGGGTCAATTAAGAAGTCAAGCGAAAGATTGGTGGGATAACAAAAAGAAGGAGATTGGAAGTGAAGCGGCTAAGGCCATGACATGGGAGGAGTTTAAGACGCCGTTTCTTAAACACCATAGTCCCAAAGCGGTCATAAATAGAATCAAGGAAGAGTTTATGCAACTCAGACATAAGGGTGAATCCATAGACAAGATCACGGGAATGTTTATGGACAAGATAAAGTTCTGTGATGATTTGGTGACAAACGAAGAACAAAAAGTCTATTACTACCATAACATGCTAAGTGTGGAGTATAGAGAGTTCATAACCCCTTCAAAATACGAGACCCTTACCGAGATTGTCAACGCTGCTCGGGAAAGGGAGATCGAATTGAAAAAGAGCATAGAACGGGGTGAACGAAGGGCACAAGATGCGAATCCAAGCCCTACTAAGAAGGCACGAACAAATGAAGGCACAAAGAAATCTGATACGAAAAGCGGGTCGCCAAGTTGTAGAATCTGCGGGAAAGGTCATAAGGGCGAATGTCGTTACAAGGATAAGCCTTGTCCCATATGCAAGAAAACGGGACATATGGCTATATCATGCCCGGAGAAAGTGACGGTTTGTTACAACTGTTATCGAACGGGTCACAAGAAGTCGGAATGCCCGGAATTGGTTGGAAAGAAGGATGGGCAAGAATCGAAAGGTGAAGCCCCGAAAGCAAAGGCAAGATCTTTCCAACTAACTGCCGCAGAAGCAAAGGTTGAACCTGACGTGGTCTCAGGTATATTTGCTATAAATTCAATTCCTGCACACGTGTTATTTGATACGGGTGCGAATAAATCCTTTGTTTCATATGGACTTATTCGACATCCTTCATTTATTCTAACAAAATTACATGTGCCTTTAGAAGTAGAGATAGGTAATAACAAAAGCTTTATTGTTTGTGATGTATGTGAGAATTGTAAACTGAGCATCGACGATGAAGAATATTCGATAAATTTAATCCCTATGTCGATAGGAGAATTTCAAGTAGTCGTTGGGATGGATTGGCTATCTCGACACCATGCAAAGGTCGTGTGCTTCCGTAAAGAGATAAAACTAACATCTCCGAGCGGGAAACACGTCACCATTTATGGCGAAAAAGGAGGCAACCCCATAGTATGCTCGATGTTGAAAGCTCACAAGCTAATGAAGCGAGGATGCAAGGCATTCATAATATATGCAAATGAGCCCGAGAAAGAATCAAGAAAGATTGAAGATGTACCAGTAGCACGAGATTATGAAGATGTTTTTCCGGAAGATTTACCGGGGATACCGCCTGAACGGGAAGTAGAGTTCGGGATCGAATTGATTCCGGGCGCGAAACCTGTAGCAAAAGCCCCGTACCGACTTGCACCGTCGGAACTACAAGAGTTGATGTCCCAAATCCAAGACTTGCTTGACAAGGGATTCATAAGGCCGAGTGTGTCTCCTTGGGGCGCACCAGTATTGTTCGTGAGGAAGAAAGACGAGAGCATGCGTATGTGTATTGATTACCGGGAGTTAAACAAACTCACGGTAAAGAACCGATACCCGCTCCCGAGGATAGATGATTTATTCGACCAACTACAAGGTGCGAATTGGTTTTCCAAAATTGACCTTAGATCGGGGTATCACCAACTAAAGGTCAAAGAAGAAGATGTGCCGAAGACGGCTTTCCGCACGAGATACGGACATTACGAATTCCTCGTGATGTCATTTGGGCTAACAAATGCACCCGCTGCTTTCATGGACCTCATGAACCGGGTTTGCAAACCAATGTTGGATAAGTCGGTCATCGTGTTTATCGATGATATTTTGGTGTACTCGAAAAGTGAAGCTGAACACGCGCACCACTTACAAGAAGTGTTAGAGACACTTAGGCGAGAGAAGTTATATGCAAAATTCTCTAAATGTGCCTTTTGGTTACGAGAGGTTCAATTTTTAGGCCATGTCATAAATGCCGACGGAGTATTGGTGGATCCGTCAAAGATAGAGGCAGTGTCAAAATGGAATCCCCCGAAGAACCCTTCAGAAATTAGAAGCTTTTTGGGGCTTGCGGGGTATTATAGGAGATTCATTCAAGATTTCTCCAAAATTGCGTCACCGCTAACCAAGCTAACCCAAAAGAAAGCAAAGTTTATTTGGGGAATTGATCAAGAAAAAGCGTTTCAAACGCTAAAAGAAAAGCTAACTCAAGCTCCGGTACTGACATTGCCAGACGGAGTTGAAGACATGGTGGTTTATTCGGATGCTTCATTATTGGGGCTCGGTTGCGTGTTGATGCAACGGGGCAAGGTAATAGCCTATGCCTCGAGACAATTGAAGATACACGAGAAGAAATACCCCACGCACGACCTCGAGTTGGCAGCGGTAGTATTTGCATTAAAAATATGGAGGCATTACTTGTATGGGGTAAAGTGCACCATATTCACCGACCACAAGAGCTTGAAATACTTCTTTGATCAGAAGGAGTTAAATATGCGACAAAGGCGATGGCTGGAAACGGTGAAGGACTAAGATTGTGAGATACATTACCACCCCGGAAAAGCAAACGTGGTAGCAGACGCTCAAAGCAGAAAAGCGGACTATGTCCCAATACGAGTGAGGTCGATGCAACTCGTGGTGACCTCGGGTATACTTGAACGTATTCGAGAGGCGCAGTTAGAAGCAGTAAAAGAAGAAAATTGGAAGAAAGAAAGAATAATCGGCCAATTGAAAGATCTGTCGGATGGGAACTACGGGTTGAAGACTCGATCCGGAAGAATATGGGTCCCACATACTTGTGGAGTAAAGGCGCTTCTACTAAACGAAGCTCATAAATCCCGTTATTCGATTCATCCGGGTGCAACCAAGATGTACAATGATTTGAAACAAAATTATTGGTGGCCCGGAATGAAGAGGGACGTGGCGAAATATGTGGAAAAATGCTTGACATGTTTACAAGTCAAGGCGGAGCACCAGAAACCATACGGCAAACTCCAACCGTTAGAAATTCCGGTTTGGAAATGGGAACATATTACAATGGACCTGTTAACCAAGTTGCCTAAGACGAATCGTGGTTTTGATGCCATATGGGTAGTGGTGGATAGATTGACGAAAAGTGCTCACTTCATTCCAATTTGTGAGACTTATACGTCAGAAAAGATGTCAGAAGTCTATACCAATGAAATCATAGCACGTCATGGAGTGCCGGTGTCCATCGTGTCCGATAGGGATACCCAGTTTACCTCAAATTTCTGGCGTGATTTCCAAGAACAAATGGGGACCAAATTGTTCATTAGCACTGCGTACCATCCTCAAACGGATGGACAAAGTGAAAGAACGATACAAATATTGGGGGACATGCTACGGGCGTGTATAATTGACTTTGGTGGCAGTTGGGATGTTCACCTACCGTTAGTCGAGTTTTCGTATAACAACAGTTTCCAATCTAGTATTAAAATGGCACCATACGAAATGCTTTACGGTAGGAAGTGTCGAACCCCGGTATGTTGGGGTGAAGTGGGTCCACGTGAACTCGCCCACCAAGATATAGTACGAGCCACGAATGAAAAGATCGATAAAGTTCGGGCACACTTGAAAGCGGCTCAAGACAGGCAAAAGGCGTATGTTGATAAAAGGAAAAGGCCGATTGAATTCCAAGTTGGTGACATGGTCATGCTAAAAGTCTCCCCATGGAAAGGTGTTATTAGATTCAGAAAAAGGGGGAAGCTAAGCCCAAGGTTTATTGGACCATTTAAAATTATCGGGAGAGTTGGCATGGTAGCTTACCGCCTTGAATTACCGGAGGAGTTAAGTGGAATTCATGGCACGTTTCACGTGTCGCAATTAAGAAAGTGCCTAGCAGACGAAACGACCTATATCCATTACGATGATATCGAAGTTGATAATAGTCTGAATTACGTTGTGAGACCGTTGGAGATTTTAGATCGAAAAGTCAAACACTTACGAAATAGACAAATTGATCAAGTCAAAGTCAAATGGGAACATAGGAAAGGTTCAGACACTACGTGGGAGTCCGAAGAGGAGATGCGACGTCTCCACCCTACATTATTTGGTACGTATAACGGTTTCGGGGACGAAACCCTTTTAAGGGGGGTGGACTTGTAACACCCCGAAAATATAAAACCTAATATTAAATTTATAAAGTATAAATTTAACGAGAATTTACTAATTAGGAATTTTAACCTAGTTAGTTATTTTCTTCGAAATGGTTCATTACATGGTTAAAATTCAACAAATTATATGTTGAACAAAGTAGAGGGACCTTAGTTGTTAACTCTGAAACTTAATTAAAAGGAACAAATAAAAAATAAACCAAACACCCCAAATCTGGGTGTTGGTCGATCAAGAAGAAGCAGGGGGCGACACCCCCATTCCAAAAACCTTAATCTCACCAAAACAATCAAATTGAGGGTTCAAATCTGATCAAAAACGAAATCTGAACATAGAACAGTGATCCTCATCACAAGAGGATTACAAGGTATGTAAAAATTCGTGTTAATCCTTTGTTTGAAATTCTCATGATTTTGGAAAATCTAAAATCAGATGTTGCATGTGTGTTTGATTAGATTAGAGATGATGTAGTGTCTAGAAGTGAAACCTAGACAACTACATGTGAAATCATGTCCAATTTCAGGAAATTCCATGAACACCTTGAAGGTGGGTTATGGGTTTTACAAGATGAAGATGAACACTAGGGTTTAGGATGATTATTCTAGTGTAATTTGATTGTTGAAAGTGATTCCAGAAAGATATGATGCTTAAAACACTATAGGAGGGCTTTATTGTTGTCAAGTTAGCTAATTAGCAAGCTAAGAAGTTGATTACTAAAGATATAAAAATTCTGCATAAGAAGTGTTTGTTGAAATGCCTCAAAGAAGGCTTGAAAACTGGAATTTTGTAGTTAAAACACCTAATCGTGATGTTTTGACTATTATGTGAAATGTGGTTACAAAGAGTTCTAAACATGATAATATTGAACTCTATAGGAAGGGATACCGGAACGTCAAGTGGACAAGCCGGTGATGATTCACGGTTGAAGGGCGTGCGCTAAGGTATGTAACTTGACCCGTTACATTTATTAGATTTGATGATTCTAATGTATAATTGAATCTTGAATAAGAGTGTTCTAAATTAAACATTGAAGTCGTTATATTGATTGATTTATTAAATTCGGATGGTAGTCGTCAAAGAGGAGGATTCTTTAGACGAGCCAAACGGGTCAAATAATCGAGTAAAACATGATCAAGGCTCCGTAATATGATGGATTGTTCTTTGATGTTTGGTTAATTTATAATATATGAGAAATATGAGGTTTTAATGTATCGGTGTCATGTAGAAACTGAAACCCGAGAGTTGGAAACCTTGGTATATTGATCATACAAAACCAAGCATAAAGTTCCAGGTTCTACCGTAAATTACGGTATTACCGTAATTTACGGTAGAGGTGAGATGTCTTACGGTATAGATCTCCTGGTTTACGGTGACCAGACAATTCTAGATCTCACTGTAAATTACGGTGATACCGTAATTTACGGTGAACCCAGAAAAGCTTTTATATGTTTGTTATTTCTAAATGCGTTGTTAAACCTTGGAGACATATTATATAACAACGTCAAAACTAATGTTTTTAATGGTTTTGATCATAGGTAAATTTGGTGGATCTTACGGGTGGCGATCAAGCGGTTAAATGAAGAACCGAACACTACGTTTTGAAGCTTCCGCAATGTTTAAAATCCTTGTAGTCTTTGTGTATGGGTTGTAAACACATGTTAAACAATTTTTGAAACGTTTTAACCTAGTCATTAGTTGACTAAGGTCTTAGTTACTTATGAACTTCGTTAATGAAAGTCATGTACTTAACTATATTTTGTAATAAAAAAAAAAGTTTAGGGTGTTACATGGTCCTGCATTGTAAGTCTTGACAGCAGTATTTTCAAAAGTAAATTTATCAAGATCAAACAAATCAACAGGATTTGCTGGGATTTTTATTGATAAAAGTTCATTGAACTTTACATTTAAAGTCTCCTCCACTGCTTTGGTCTGTGTGTTAAACACTTTGTAGGCCTTGGCAGTGGTTGAGTATCCCAAATGATATCCACAATCAATTTTGGCTGCAAACTTAGAAATGGAATCTTTTAAGTTTAAAATGAAGCATGGGCAGCCAAAAACTTTGAAGTATGAGATCAATGGCTGATGTGCGTGAAGTGTGTTATGGTTTTAATGTTTATTTTAAGCCCTTTTACACTTTTTTAGCCAAGTTTTAAATTTATAAAACACGATATTTACTAACACTAAACACACATATGGGCAAGTGCACCCATCGTGAGCGTAGTATAGTGTTGGTAAGATACCGAGGTCGTCCAAGCACACAAGAGCTTTTAGTACCGGTTTATCCTCAACGTCTAATCAAATCAAAAATTAGAAAAAGGTTTTAAACTAGAAAAATAAAAACTAACTAAAATGCTGAAAATAAAATAAAATAAAAACAGATAGACAAGATGAATCACTTGGCTCCGACTCGTGTATAGTGTAACCTTTGATTATTTCCGCACTTTTGCACTTTTTAAGAGATTATCTTAGTTATTGTAGTAGGCCCATCTTTTGAAGGTGGCGTTACCCTCAACCCAGTAGTTTGAGTCAGCAAGGATACAATCCTAAAGGGTCGGATTATTGAAAGATAATTAATTAAGTTATTAATGCGTATTTTGGTAGGCCCCTCTTTTGAAGGTGACGTTACCCTCGGCTAAGTAGTCTGAGTCAGCAGGGATACAGTCCTAAGTAGTCGGTTTAAATTATTAATAGTAGCTTACATATGAGGGGATCAAAGAGTTTGGACCCCCGTCATCCAATACCGTTTAAGTATTGAAGGAGGTCCTACTAAATTTGACCCAGGTCCTTGCAGGATCTATACACTGAACAAGGCAAGACTCTTACCAAACCGTTCCCTTAACCCCCGACCAGGTAGCCAACATACCTCCATATAGACCGTGGAGATATGAATGGTGAAAATCTTTTATTTTATATAGACAGTAAAATAATGCCAAGACACCACGGACAAACGATAAGGAAAAATCACCTTCAACATAAGAAACTAGTTATTAAAGTCATTAATACATAACCAAGTAAAAAGTGCGAAAAGATTAAAAATAAAAAGTATTACACTAGACACTTTGTCTTCACCAAGTGATGTAAGAGACTTAGGCAAACATGGCCTTGATTGTCAAGAACTCTTACGATCAATCTTGGATCCCCGAGACGACTCACACACTCTATGATGGACAATGGATGATGGTGGTGGATGATGGTGTTGTGGTGGTGGTGGGTGGTGGATGAAGTATGAGAGAGGTGGTGTGCCAAGGGATGGTTTGCACTTGAGCCAAGCACTCCTATTTATAGGCTGAACAGAAGCTCGAGCATGGCCCCGTGTCCATCCTCTTCTCTGTCTTCATTAATTGCAGTTTGTCTGCATTAGTTGACCACGCCCTCGTGTCCGCTGGGCACGCCCCCGTGTGCAGAAGCATATCTGTACTATCAAGATTTGCCTGGATTCTGCGAATCTTATAGTTGACCACGGCCCCGTGTCCGCTGAGCACGGCCCCGTGGTGGGCGATAGAAGCTTCTATAGGTTTATCTTTTATGCTGGCACTTGGGCACGCCCCCGTGTTCACTGAGCACGGGGCGTGTTCAGCCTTCTGTTCTCTTGTTTTGCTTGGGAAGATGCTTTCGGGGAGGTCGGGCATGCCACGTTTGTTCCTTTTCTTGTATTTATGTTAGATTTAGCTGCCTTTTTGCTTCTTTTCTTATTTGAGCTTATTTAATCCTGAAAATACAAAAGGAAGACAAAAGCACACTTTTTCCAACATTAGTACTAAAAAAGGGTTAGTTTTATGCCACAATTGATGTAATTTATATGTTGCATTTTGCACACATCAATGGCTTTATTTTATACAGCAGTTCATAGGCAGTCTTTTGATGCCTGGGGTTGATTAAAACTCTGTTTTGGACATAGCAAGCAGTGTTTAATTGTTAGGAACGGAGGCTCCTCATGATTGTGTTTGTTTGTATAATTTGAACAAATCAATAGAAATGAACAGAGTTTAAGTGCAGCGGAAATGAACAACAAACTTTGTAAACACAATCAAAGAAGAAAATAGTTTTGATAGATACATGTTTTTCATTAAGTCGAATGATTACAATACAAATTACAAAGCATGCTTACAAACTAAACTCCCCCTCAGCCTGATACTCCATGGTTGATTGCACAAGATGAAAGGATTGGACAGGAGGAGAAGAACTCACTCAGTCAATCAAATGTAATAGTACAGGGTACTGTTACATTTATAGGAAAACCAAACTACTGAAGCATCTCAGCTGACGTCACCATAAAAGCGACATCTAACAAACTAACAAACTCTATCTACTGATCTATAACTACTGACCATACAGACACTGATTACATTCTAAGAACTGACGTATAAACACTGATTCTTCATTCCACTGTTGTAGTCAACCACTGATGTTGAGCATCAATGCTTTCTTCAAAGGGTGATCAGACCTTGAATGGCAGTACTTCAGTTCTTCAACAGTGCTTGGATTCCATCAGTAGATTGAGCTTCAGTCTTTAATCTTCATCAGTACTTTAGTAACAATTGTTCTTTTGGTCAGTGCTTTGAAGTCTGTCAGTTGCCAGATAACCACTGTTAAGGGGAAAGCTTAATGCAAACAGCTGCTTATGATGAATCCACTGAAGTGAACCAGTTTTGGCTTTCATTATATGTTCCTCTGGTAGGGTTCAATCCCAACAATCTCCCCCTGGAACAGATAATGCCAAAACCCTTCATTATTCTGGATCTTTATTGTCTCATCAGAAGTTCCCTAACTTGTCCTTTAAACTGTAACTCAAAATCCATGGAACTTGTGTCATCCTCATCCCTGCACAGTGTAAGTTCAAGGAGATCTTGCAGATCTTCAACACCCATGCCTAGTGCTTCTTTCCTTGATATGTACTTCACTTCACCATTGGATCTGATGTAACAACCCTCATTAAGAGTTCTATTTATATTATTATTTTATTCAATAGGAAACCCTAATTGAGACACCCAAGTAATTCTACGTGAACCCTAAAATTTTCAGAACAATCAGAATCAGGATCAGGGCCCCTAAAACTCAGGGGGGGCATTCCCTACTTAACGATTATCCTTATAAGTTAATATAAAATTCGAATTTAATCGAATCGTCGACTCACCTGCACTCCAAACACACGCGGCAAGCAAATAGCTATTTTGTGACCCTTGCGCATCGTAGGGGTTATAGTGTTACGATGCGCAAGGCTTGACAAAATTCAGGTATAAATAGCAGAGTCTGGGACTTGAATTCTGCAATTGGAACGACGTTCAAACTTCAAATTCACGCTGAGATATTGTCCAATTACTTCAGAAACACACACAAAACACTAATTAGTATAGCGGGGTGCTGCTACAAACAGGGTATTAACTCAATCGCTGCTACGATTCATTGTCCGATCGATTGAAACTATCCAATGGATGTTTAAGTGCTGCTCAAACTTGGGCTATCCTTTGTCATTAGTTGTGATTCCGACAGGATGTTGAGTATCACCCGAATTGGGGGAAAACTCTGTCCTTTGTTGTGAATCCGACGGATGTTTAAGTGATTGCACTTTGTCATTCGTTGTGAGGGTTTTATCTCGTGAGTTATCGTAAATGCTGTATTAGTTACTTACCTAGTTTGTATGCACTAGGTTACAAGGCTAATCAATAGGCTAGGCTCTGCTCAAATTAAATCTGCAATATATCAAGGATTATCTGTAGACTAAGCTTTGCTCGTAGAAATCTGCAATGTGAGTTCATTTCTCTTTTCTCACAGTTTGTGAGTCCACTTTATTTTCTCACAGTTTTATCACCTTTTTGTGATACAATTATATTTACAAAGGATTTTCAAAATCCTAAAATGTTTATCAGTTATGCTTACAGTGATTAAGTTTTTATATTCTATAATAATTGCCAGTATGAAAGGTTTTATACATTATTTGATTCTCGTTATTATTTGACAGAAAGTTAGTCAATATTAGCATGACCACAATCACAGTTGGAATTATGCTCAGTAGCTATAATCAATAACTAATATTATTTTAACATTAAATTATTAATTAATTTAATGTATGTTTGAAATAAATCTAAAATGTGTATACTATAATAAAATAGTCAATTATAATATATTCCACTATACGAAGATTATATTTTAGTCACGTTAAATGATATTACAATTATTTGATTAACATATTATATTTGATAAGTTATAGTAGTTTGACATAGAATGAGATATGTCATTCTCTGGGTTAAATGGTTTTGTGCCATAAGTAATATAGTTGACAAATTAATGTCACGGGATACAATTAAGTCCAGAGTCACTAGTTGAGAGAATGATCAACAGTGACATGTCCAGAGACACTAGTTGAAAGAATGATCAACAGTGTTATGAATAAAATCACTAGTTGAAAGAATGATCAACAGTGATATGACCAGAGTCACTAGTTGAAAGAATGATCAACAGTGATATGATTACCGTCACAGGAATTGCCTAGTGACAGATAAATTGAATAATAGTAAAATAGAATTGTTTGATAAATTCACTATTGGACTAAAGTGAGCCAATAATTGATATGATTACTGTCACGTCGGAACTGTCATCATTTGACAAATACTGATTGAGTTGGGTAAATATAAACAAATATAAAAACCTTAATGCTGTAAGGTATAACAATAGATTTTATAAAAATGGAATGACCTCACTCAGTATTTTCGCTGACAAAACCTTTTTCAAACATTTTTCAGGTAAATTACAGTAGATTGGAATAAGAGCTGGATACGACACTGAAAGGCTTCAAGAAGTGGCTTATTTTATTAATTAAATCAAATTAAGAAAATATTGTTTTAATATTTTATTTTATTAAAGCTACCTTTATAAAACATGGGTTTATCCCATCTATTTAAATAAATAAAATCCGGTGTTTCTAAACTCTGATATTTTTCCTAACTCACGGTCCTGATGAAATTTCCGCTGCAATGTTTTATAAAATTAATCACCTGTACCACTGGACTGTTCACGGCTTCTGATTCCGTTCAGGGTGGGTCGGGGGTCGTGACATCTGAACATGGTCAGTTCATGGGTCTTTTGATCAGACATCCATTTTAGTACTTTTGAACCCAATGGGTTTCTTGGGAGAGATTTATTAACTGATGAGTTTGGAGATGCTGGCCTTGTGATCATTTGTTGAGCAGTGTTCTGAGCTTTTGCTAGTTCAGAATCTTCAGCTGTGTTTTGTTTGAAAGCTCTCTTTATGATATCATTTGTTGCAGCTATATCTTCTGCAACTTCTTTTTCAATCTGCTCTTGTCTCTTTCTTTGATCTATCTCAATGTCTGAGACTTCTGCTGATGTGATCAGTGGTTCAGAAGTTTTGATCTGTTGTTTTGGCTTTTTGTAGTCAGGCTTCTTTGGAGTATCAGAATCTGTCATCTTTCTTTTCTTAAGCCTTTCATAAGCCTCATCTGTATACTGCTTTGTCCATTTTGCTATGGCTTTAGCAGTTCCAACCTTTGCATCCACCAACTCTTGTTTCTTCTGTTTGTATTCCAAGGTAAGTTTATCAATAGCCTTTTTGTATTTACTCTAGTTTGGAGCTGTCTTTTTCTTTCCTGGATCACTCTTGATCTTTGTGATTCTGTTTACTTCATGCTTTAGTGCAATTAGTGGCCATTCACTGAATTGTTCTTCATTAGCTGGATAATTTTTTTCTTTCATGATGAATGCTAGATACTCCTTTCTCATTTCCTTTTGTAGGATGGCTCCAGGTGGCAGATTTGACATTTCTTTACTTAGGTCTTTTGCATAATCCTCCATTTGTTTGACCTTAGTGAGTAAAAATTCCATTCTTTCTGAAATGGCTTTATCACCTTGATCTTTACATTCAATTCTTGCTCTTATATCAGCCTGCCTGGCTTTGAGTTTTAGATACTCATCCATATTTGTTGGGTTCCTGAAGCCAGTGAGAGAAGGAAATTTTCTTTTTAAAGGATCATCTTCTGTATAGAATTGTCTCATCTCATCCTTTACTGCTTCCAATTCTAATGGATAACTTTGAGCAATGGATACAAGGTTAGCAGGGTTTATTGGTTTGACAAGAGTTGGTGAGGTGGATGGTTGTGGCTCAACAACATTGTAAGGTGTGGAGGATAAAGGAATAGGTGTTGGTATATCATCATCAATCTTCTGAGATTTCCTTTTCCTTGTATAGAGCCTTTTAGGTGAAGGTGGCTTTGATTGTGATGTGACAATGGTGAGGGCAGTGGTGGATAGTGACTGACAAACAGTTGTTGAAACAACTGGTGTTTCAACCACTGTTGTCATTACAACAGATGTTGTAACATCTGGTGTCTTCTGCTTTTTAGCAGGAGGTGATGGTGGTGAGGTTGTTTTTAGTGGGGATTTGGTGGGTGGTGGTAGAGCAGTGGTTGTGGTGTGTGTTGTAGTGTTGTGTGTTGAAAAGATGGCAGGTGTTTGGCTGATAGTTGTTGAAACTACTGAGGTATAAGCAGATGTTGATACCATAGGTGTTACAACAACTGTTTGGGTGGAAGTTTGAGATTTTGTGGTTTGGAGCCTTTTGGAGGTGGTTTGGAAGCAAGCTTTGTGGGTCTGAATGGTGTGGATTTCGGTTGCCTCACTTGTCTAGTGGGCCTCTTCTTTTCATCCTTAGGATTTTCATCATCCTTTGACCCAGAAGTACCCTGTGCATTCAGCTCTATGTAAGCTCTTTTCTCCTGTTCCCACCTGGCTTTATCTTTAGCCTCTCTATCTCTTTTAAATCTCTTTTAACACTTGCTTTTGCTTCTGCAAGTGCATTTGTGGTAGTATTAATTTTCTTGCTACCATCAGGCAAAGGAATGTTTTTTGTCATGTTTTCTTTTTCTGGTTCAATATAGAGGCCATCTTCTATTCCCTTCTTCTTCCACTGCTTGATTTTCTCCCCCTTTTTGGCATTATCTGGAGGGGGGTTATCAATGAAGAGTACAGTGGGAGGAGCTTTGCCAGTGGTGTTCAGGATGTGGGCCTTTATAGCCTTGATGTCTGCTTAGGTATCTTTGAACCTTGACTCCATCATGTTTCTCAGCTCTTGAACATGTATAGCATGCTGCTGATCAGCCATTTGTCTTTGTTGTTGGAGCAGGGGTTGGAACAAGTTCCACAACTCATTTGCAGCAGGTGCCTGTGGTGGAGCAGGTGCTTGAGTTGGAACAGCAGTGGTTGAGACTTTTTGAGCTTTCAACAACTGTTGCATCATATCTTTTATTTCAGCAACAGATGTCTCAAGATTTTCGATTCTACCCGTCAATTCCTGATATTTTGAATCATCACCCAAATTAATGGGATCATCTGATTCCCCACCAGCAGTGGTTGTCTCAATGTGTGACTTAGGACACGAAGCCCAAAAATCATCCATTGATGCCCCTTGTTCTTGGTACTGGGGACTTCTTTCTTCAGCACTTGATAACCTTTTGATAGAACCAGTGGTCAAAACAGCCTCACTAGTGGTTATCAGAGGTGCTATAGAAGAAATTGCCTTCAAGGGAGTCTGATTGATGTAACAACTGGCCAAATGTAGATCTATTGATCCAACATTTGTCGTTGCTGCTCCACTTGAACTACTGTCAAGAATTACTTGTAACTCCTGCAGTGTAACCTCCTCAGTTGTTGCTGGGATAGCAGAGGTATAAGCATCAGACCCAGTCACTTGTGGGAGTGTACTCTTAGTGATAGGTGATAGAGAGGAACTGGTTTGTGTCTGAGCTATAGCAACTGCATGCAGCAAGGGTATTACTGATTGTGGTAATGTGGGGGGTGAAGATATAGGTGATGAAAGAGACATGTCCTTGGGATCAGGACTGAGGAAGATGGATCCAATTGAATCCAGAGCTTCATAATGTGGGTTCCCTGTGCTTACAACCTGATCCTTTTGTGAGGATGCAGGAGGAGTTTGAGGCAATGGTGGAGATCTTTCTTCCATCTGCTGTGAGGAAGTAGCAGCAGTGGTTGTAGGTGACATTTGTGTTGTCACTGGCAGTGGCTCTGGGATCTCATCTTCCAGAGTTGCCTTTGTTTTGGGTTTGGGGGGCTTTCTGGATGTTTTCTTTTTGGTCTTTTTAGTAATTGCAGGTGTGGGTTTCAAAGCAGTGGTTGTGCTGCTATGA
>JARYGA010002965.1:0-75732 GCA_030545235.1 Helianthus tuberosus
AAGCTTCTTGATCACTAATTTAAGTCATGTTTATGTTATGTACAAGTTTCACGATCTAAACAACTTAACTTCTAATGTTAAAAATGAAAAGATCTAACATATTCATGAAGAAAATAAGTGATTACATGAAATTTTAGTATATGTATTGATGTTGTTGATGTTATATCTTGTTTTTATGTTTAGATCAAGTATGTTAAAGTTTAGATCTACCAAGTTTAAGCATGGATCTTGAAGGATCCATGGTTAAATTTGAAGATGAACATATGAAGCATAATGTGAACTTGAAATATGAATTTTTATGCATAAACTTGTAATCTTGAAGTAATAAAGTGTGTGTAGAACTAATTTTTGAAACTAAACCTCATGGAAAGTTTGTTAAAAGTCTAACATAAAGCTTGTTTATGAAAGATCTAAAGTTATTAAGCATGGATCTTGAAAGATCCATGGTTAGACATGATGTTAAAAATAATGATCTGGACATAAAAGTAGTTTTTAGAACATGATTTACAAACTTTAAGACCATTAAACTCATGGATGATTGAGTTAGTGGATTAAAGTTTCACATAAGTTTGTTTAAAATACAAAAGAACACTTATTTTTGGAAAGATCATAATATGATAAGTGTAGATCTAGAAGACTACACATTTTTAACAAGAATCAAGTTCACCATGATATTTCATATGGAAAAATTAGTATATGTTGGTGATGATTGTTGTTGAAAATTGTTTTGATGATTGAAAAGAAAATAAATACATGTTTTGAAAACATGGGAAACCTCCATTTTTAGGGGAAACTATGTCAAAATTTTATAAAATTTTGACACTCAGAAAAATATAAGTTTTGGTGAAACCTATTCCCTAAAAATTCACCTAAAAATATTTACCAAGGTTTCCCTAATTTTTGTGTAAAATTACAAGTCAAGAAATGGTGATTTCTTCAAGTTAAAGTCAATATTAAGTATGTATATTTTTGGGGAAAATATATATATTTAGTGATCACCAAATTTTGTGCTAAGTGTATATTGTGTGTATTATATGTGGTAGTGTATTAAGGACTTGAAAATACACTAAATACTCCCAAGGAGTATGAATACAAAATACACATACAAATACATGAGAATACATAAGTATACAAGTGTACAAAAATTCTTCACAAAGAAGCACATGGAAAAATACAAGAAAATATATTTATGAAAATATATTTCTTAGCATATTATTTATCTTGGACACGTTATGAACTTAAAAATATATTTTTGGACAAGAATATATAACCAATACCAAGTATTGGAATTGATACAAAATCGGGTGAATATCAAGAATAACCATATATATTTTAAAGCATGACCAAAATATATATGTTTCATACAAGTCTTAAAAATACATTATTTTTAAGAAATATAATTCCGGAAAGTAATAAAAATCAAAGTATTGATTTTTGGTGAAAAATACAAAATACACAAGTATTTGCAGAAAATACAAGTATACTTTCCTAAGAATACTTGTACAAAAATAATATTGAGAATATTATTTTACGAAATACTTATATTTATTTTTGGGAAAATAATATAAGTAACATACATGAAAAGTTAAAAATATAAATTATTTTTAACATCTATTACCTTGAAAAGGGACTACATGAATAAATATATATTTGAGAAGTAAAATATATATTTACAAAAATACATTACATACATAAAGTGCAAAGGCATGACAAACGGGCGAGACCCGACAAACAAGGGTACAACCTCATAAAGAATGAACATACAAAGAACATATACATAAACAAAAGATGGTGACTTGTACTTATGTGATACAAGTCTAGTGACTAACATACATAGAACACGTATAGGTCACGACGCTACAAAACCAACCGGTGAAGTTTACGGCGCAAGATACGCAAAGTTGTGAGTTCATGCCCCCCTTTTCTTTTAACTGTTTTCAGTTTTATAACTTCGGGGGGTGAAATACTGTTGGATCGTTCGGTGACCCTGAATAGTCAGTATGAGTAGTTCATCATCAAGTACAAAGGCGGAATCAATGTAAAAGATGTCAACACAGCTTGTTCCTTTCTAATTATCCTTTTATTGATCAATCCTGAGCTTTTTACACGTTCAAATGACAAACGGACAACACCTCGACTCAGAATACATGACCAGATTCCGCTCCAAATTAACACACACATCACCTATTTATAATGTTGAGATTCCGCTCCAAATGACATGTCTGTTTCAAGCGAAATCACATGTGTTGATTTCACTTGAACTGCACATCGACACTTTCAAGCGGAATCACCCACTATTACATATAAAACCCTAATTTCTAATCCTATTGTGCACTCGTTTATCCTATCTAGACATAAGACTCGATTAAGACGAAGTTAACAGACACTAGATGCACCAACAGACTCCCCCTTGGATGTTGACGAAGTCTTCGGCGTCGAGTCTTTAGTCTTTGTCTCTTTCCAAATTGTCTTGACATTGTAAAAGCTCCCTTCAATCTTTATCTTCAAACTTTAATCTACAATCTCCCCTTTGAGTGTTGATCCAGAATTCTGACTCCCCCTTTCGCAGACTCCCCCTCTCGATATGCTGAGGCTCGAATTCTGGTTCAAACTTTGACATTTTATGTGCCATGGGGATTTTTGTTTCCTGCACAATCTCTACCTCAATATAAGATATATGACAATAATAGTTTCAATACAAACTTACCATTCAAACTCATTCGATGATCTTGTCAGAATTTAGAAATCCACTTAAGTATTCAGGTCCAAATTAATGACCCTGATTACTCAATTTATCTACCAAGTCCAACTTAATGACCTTGGTTGATCAGAGATAAATCACACTGACATTTTGAAAACAAACTAGGTCAAACATTTTCTGAAATTTAAAAGTTTCAAATTAATGAACTTGTTTCGACTTTCCAAATTCTCAAGTTAACATGATTAGCTCCAAACTCATCATCCAGTCCAGAAACTTCCTGCATCTGCTTCAATTTGAATCTGAAGATCAACTCTCCACTTTGGTTTGTCAAAAATAAAGCAGAAATGTAAAATCTTTTTGAATTTTTTTTAATAAAATTTCTAAACTAGAAATGAAATACAGAAATAAAATGCAGTAAATGTAAACTATTTACAAACAAATTTTTGGTAAGCGTGTTAGGGAATCATATCAGCTATTCGACAAGTCACAAGTACCCTTAAGCTTTAATTTCATACTTAGAATTAAACAATTCACTTAGATTGTCGATATACTGATCCACTTAAATTCTCACACAATTTTCAATCTGTCCAGGATACGGATTAAGTGTTTTAGAGACTTAAACTTATACGTGTGTCCCACCTCTTGAATATACTCCTGTATTAAGATCCCAATATTCAGTCTTACAGGTGAGTATACCACAGATGATATCTATAAGGGGTTAAATTGCGAAGAACCGTGAGAGCTCAGGTCAGAACTTCCATTCAGCAGAGAGATGACGGCTTCGACTTTGGTGTGTCCCCTTTAGAGGATCTTTTTTACAACAGCCATGATTAGCATTTTTCAATGTTTTATCATTTTTTAGCTGAGGGCGGCGCTATATTTCAAGCAATGCAGAAAGTATTATTCGGGGACTAGGCCATTTCTTCCGCATTATCAGAAGTCCCGGAATAATACCCCAGTTATCACTGAGGATAAAGACCTAGTATCTCAGAAAGAGAGATCCTTCAAACAAGATTTCAGGGGTTACCTATATATCCAAGTTGTGACAACTGTGAAATCCTGGTATACCTTAATTGTTGTTAGTCCTTGATGACAGAACACGATGTGCATACAATTAGATTCTTGAGGAATTAAATCTGGAAATGTGTTAATATATGCTTGATAGAATATACAATGCAAAACAGTAATTATGTTATGTACAAAAGTTCACTGAAAACCCTAAATTGATGTAGTGCGTTACAGACTTAATAATACGCATTGTGTGTGGTTGGATGACTTTGGGAATACGAATGGCCTAATACATGGATTATAGAGTATGACATAAGTACGTTAGTGGATAGATTGGAATTATAATGCTTGTAGTGATGCCTGAGTAATTACGATGAATTAAATCCCAAAACCCTGATTCCGCTTGAACCCAAATTATACATACTACTTACACGAATCACGGAATGATACAAATTACGGTTCTGATAAATCCGAGAACACGTTAGGAATGACATGACACTAATAAGGACCCATGATGTGAAATTGGTATCCTTAGACTTTAAACACGTGTTAAACCAGAGCTTTCCGTTTAACAGCGCACTAAACCTTTGACGTTGATTATTAGGTTATCCGTAGCATTAGTTAAGATTCCGAGTTCCAGGAACATCTTAATTGTGTGCCATAGACTGTGATATAAGGTTTGAGGCCAGTCAGAGATCGGGCACGCAAATCGAAGCAGCTGCCCGGTTAGGGAAACGCCTTCGTTTTAGGCATAACATAATGCAATCAAAAGTGCAAGGAACGAACGATCAAGCTTAAAAACACTTAAACCACTCTAATATGAGTCTTTTATGATTAAAACGTAACTGGGTTCGGATTTCAAGACGGTTATACATAATTTTTAAAACCGAGTCTTTTGACACTAATTACGCGCGAAACGGAGTCCGTTACGCAAATCGAGAACGCGCGCGGGACCCATAAACGAACCTAGCCACTCAACTGAAGATAAACATCAACTGAAGATAAACATCATCTTTTAACGCGTTTTACGGAGCACGAGGTGTCCCTTGTGGATAAACATCATCTTTTAATAAAGAATTTTTTTTTCTTTTATTACTTCATTTTAACACAAAATACTCTCAAATTTCTGGATTCTCTCAAGAACACTCAGCTGATTTCACCTTATACTTCCACAAATTCAAGGTATTAACTCAAATCTTTAAGTGTTTAGGCTTGGTTTCTTGATTTAAACATGGTTTAGGCCATGAAAACCCTTTTTAATCCATGAATTTTGAAGGTTTAAACAAGTTTAAGGGTTGAATAAGAACACCATGGGAGTTCCCTGGTTTTATATGGAAGCCATGGTTACAAATATTTGGGGATTGATACCCTAATCAACACTTATTCGACAAAAATCGATTAACTATTCGATTAACCGAAAAACATTGAATTAAAGCTTGATTGATCTAAGTTCTAGCATATTTGGATCATACTTGATGTATAGGTACTGAATATAGCCCATACATACTTCTGGACTCAAGAAAAACACTCGGACTCGAAGAAATCGCTAGGTATATCACCCGAAACTCGAAACTAGCATAGGTAGAATATTGTTTAGACCATAACTTGGTCCGTGGGTTAAATACCGTGTATGCTTGTATGACATGCATATAGTCCATAACACAGTCCATAACAGAAGTTTGTGCTATGTAACAGTGAGACTATGAGTTAGTAATGCTAGAATAGGCCCAATACCGTGTATGCTTGTATGACATGCATGCTATGTGTTAGATACGTGTAGGTTTTTACGTGACACTACTTGCATACGAACCTAACGAATATTAATAACCATAATAGGGTAAGGTTGACCAACGTAACACAAGTAAATTGACTACCGAGCAAAGCAAAGGTGAGTTCACTACTTTTTACTTAAAGCATGCGTTCCCGGTGGTTGGGAAACGGAACGAAACAACTTTTCCTGGTTTGGAATTGCTTACTATCTCCTTGTGGGGGATGCGGCATTACTATCTCCTTGTGTGGGATACAAACCTACTTTTATCCCCTTGTGCGGGACTCTTAGTTAATTACTGTTTGTACGGAAATGCAACGAGCAACACCAAACGAAACTCTATCACTCAAGTCCCTACTACTTAATACCGATTAGTCGTCGGGGCCAGGCGAACGGGTTATTAGTTGATAGCGCTATTTAGGTTCGACCAGCCTCACACCGACCCTTGTTACTGGGAACGGGCGTGAACTAATAGACTCTGGCAAACCGTCAATGATGATAGAACATTGACAAACGGGGCACTGCGGAAACGTACGGTTACTTAGTATTCGGTATTGGAAAAACAGTTTAGTCGCTCACTTATGGGGTAGCTCCCATGGCATGTATAAACGGATAAATTAACTGGTTAAAACAAGTTATTGGAATTAAAACTGAAAAACTACAAACACGTGAACTCGCCAACGTTATGTTGAAACTCTACTGCATGCTTTGCAGGTTGCTCGATACGGTTTTGGACGGACGTTGCAATCGGATGGAGTACGTGGTTCATAAGTAACATGATAATAAACTTGTGGTTTCAATTATGATGCGTTTTCTTTCCCTTTCCGCTGTTAACTTAAACTATGTTTTGAAAAATTTAAATTAGGTCACTAATTATGCTAATGTTTATAACAATAACTAATCCTTTCAAAATAATTAGTGGCTAAGATCCTGGTCGTCACATGCCTCGCGGTAATACTCCGCGTGTGGATTTTGAGGGTGTGACAGATTGGTATCAGAGCCATTGGTTATAGTGAACTAGGTTTTAAATATAAAATATTTTGGTTTGGGAAATAAAATATTTTTATATATGAAAACCAGACTATAACCGTTCTTTAATGAAAACCACAACAACACCACACTCCGGATTGCAAGGTTCGTCAACCTCAGATGCTCACCTGGTAATGGTAGGCTAACGGTATTTACTTGTGCATAACTTATGTGTGTATGTGTGTCATTAGCATTTATATATGTTAGTACGTGTGCGTATATTTTGTAATTAACACCGTGGATCATACGAAGGCTAGGCTAGCATGTTACGCGTTAAACAGGAGCGAGTCCTCCTAAACCTGGTTCGAAACCACGATACACTAAGGGCAAGGAACCAGTTATTCCAAGCCCTTGTCCATGTATTTCTTGGTATCATCCCTGGACTGTAAACCGACGCGAGGGACATACACTCGAAAGACCTGCCCAGGAAAGGTCTACTACGAAGCACATAGAGAAGTTACGAGAACGAATCGACGAAGGGGAGCCACCTCTACATCATGGGATATTAGAAGGAACGACGACGTCATTCGCATCCTTTTTACTTGCATATTTCTTTTCCCAACTTAAGTAGTGAGACTTGTTCCCTCACACGACTGATCACCTAAGCATTCTAGTAAGTCTACACTTTTCGGGTTTCTGTTTGCACGTCTCAAACACGAAAAGCATGTGAGGTGTATGCTTCTCATGGTAGTACCAGCAATTGTATCACCTTCCCATCGACCGCGAAGTTATTTCCCCCTAATTCCTTGATTACATGGTTAATCCCTATTCAAGTTGAACCTCATACCTTAGCACGCCCCAAAACCCAACAAAGTGATATCCTTCTTACAAACCGGTGTATTTGAAGGCGTGGCAAGGCGAAGATACGAGCCAGTCAACCCACTGACGAGTACGGTGACCTAGATGCTTACCTTATCATTCATTTTCCCGAACCGTCATTCTTTGATGACTTTTCTGATTCCGTGAATCCTTTCACTCGCTTTCGTACGAATCCGCGTTTATTGCTCAGATGGTATCCCCGTTTCTATCCTTTCTTTTTCCCGCCATCCACGTTTCTTCGTATAGAAACCTTGACCAGATCTCTCTTTAGTTTGGTGAATTCAACAAACTCGACCTTTAGCCGATAAACTTTTTAGCCCTTGAAATTCAGCAACGTATTACTTCGACCGTGCTTTCTCGAAAACCTGTTTTCGCCATTTTACATCGAACCCCTCGACTACGCAAGCGCTACTCCGAACTCGTTCGTACGACTTAGAACAATCCACTCGAACTGGGTTTCTCACCGATTTAAGGAATCACATCCTGCCAGACGTCTCAATAGACCCTAAAACCTATAAACCTACACGACGACCATCCCTCACTAGCTACTTCTTTTTGTGCTAATCCAATCGACGTAACACCCCTTGTCAGCAAGCGACATTCTTTATTCTAAACACCCATGATTTATGTACGACCGGCTACCTCATCAACGTCTGATAAATCCCTAATGCCGATCCCAAAGCCTTCACGTCTTGTCTCAAGTTGAACACATCAGTTTATCTCGCTACTCGTGTTATGGTTCACGAATTCCATGATCCTTATCCTACTCTACTCTGCACAAACCTCCGTTTGAACGAATTACTTCCGACAAACGTTACTCGTTGGGGCAACGAGCCAAGGGTACCCCGGGGGTAAAGGTACCACAAGCATTGCTCTTCGAACTTGATACGATTAACACCTAGTCACGACACTCTAATTTATTCCATCCTGTCAAAAATTGGACGCTTGTTTCTTTTGACGACATCTGCACCTACTCCAAAAACCCGAGGTAGTCCGAACGACTCCTCTGCGCTACCCTGTCACCTCCACAACTCAAACCGCCTGCGTTAAGTTTCCCACACGACTTTTAAACGTCGCAACGCCCGCATTTCTCGACCGTATAAGCAACCCCTCATGATTTAAACTCGAAAGAGTATCACCTGACATTAAGGAGATGCTCGATAGTCCGGAACTCCAGCAATTGGAAGATGATCTATGAGATGCTTCCATCTAATTTATTCCTATCCAAGGCATTGATGAAATGTCTGCTAGTAACGACATGCAACCGAGGAAACCGATAAGTTTTCGAACTTGCAACCATCTACTTGGTAGAAGTAGATACTAGGCACGGGATGCCAACTTCTCTTATATCTGATCGTAACCCACGTTTTGCATCCGATTCGTCGTAGGGCTGTGCACAAAGACTTTTGGCTCACAGTTAGGCATGAGCACCACTTATCGCCCGCAAACTGATGGTTAGGCCAAACGCACCATCCGAACACTCAAATGCATGCTGAGAACACGTGTTATCGTCCTTGGATACGAGTGACACTTCTCTTTTGTAGAATTCTCTTCCAACAACTGCTACCGCACTAGCATTCAGGCAACACCATTTGAGGCATTGCACGGACGTAGATGCCGGTCACCTCTGTGTCAGGCGAAAGCCAAATTACCGGCCCAGAACTTGCACATGACACAACGGGTAGGATTGCCCATAATAGACAACGCATGGCGGCAGCTCCAGACCATCAGAAAGGCTACGCGGATAGGCGTAAGAAACCTCTAGAATTCCTAGTCGGAGACAGGGTTCTACTTAAAGTCTCACCCTGGAAGGGTGCGGTTTGTTTTGGTAAATAAGGCAAGCTTGATCCACGATACATCGGACCATTCGAAATTACTGAGAGGATCGGTAAGGTAGCATACTGGCTAAGCCTGCCTGAAGAGCTGAATGCGGACGCAACGTTTTTCACGTGCCTAATCCAAAGAAGTGCCTGTCAAATGAAACATTCATTGTCCTTTATAGGAACTCGTGATCAGCAACAAACTACGCTTCGTTGAGAAACCAGTTGAGATCAAGGATTAAGAAATCAAAACTCTCAAGCGTGGTATAATATGCCAACAGACCGAGTTCGTTGGGTCTCGCACTGTGGCCCAGAGCTTACATGGGAACGGGAAAACCAGATGATGCGCATGTATCCCCAGTTGTTTACAAACATTACTTCCAGCACTGAGGCTACCGCTAAATTTCGGGAAGAAATTTCAAACCAACAGGGGGTGATGTGACGCCCTACGAAAACGTTTAAACACACTAGCTTGTCAGTGGCTGCGTGCTAAATTTCGGGACAAAATTTCTTGAACTTGGGGATAATGTGACACTTCGAGTCTTCCTGTACGTTACTTGGATGTTACAATTAAATTTGTGAAATTCTATACTATGTGAAATACGTACGAACTCTGTGGATCTTGTGCTACATAATTTTTCGTGCTATGTGACTATATGTGCTATGTGGCTTACATGTTCATTCTGTGGACTTTCATGAAACTGCTTGTATCTACGTATAGTAATGGAAACCTAAGTATACATTTAGAGTGAATCGCATGACTTTTTCTTAAATTTCGAGGACGAAATTCCTGTAACATGGGGAGAATGTGACACCCCGTACTCTCGATCCCAATCATCGAGAGGGGAATATTCGAGTTTATTATTATTATTACTATTGTTGTTATTATTATTTACTAAAATAATAGTTTAGATTACTGATATGTTATTATTAAATAACCGAGCCAGTACACTTGAGCGAAACGCGTAGTTGTTTAAACGGGTTCACGCACTTGGGCTAGGCCCGACCCAACTAACCAAAGCCCAAAGCCTAGACCTATATAATACTACTTAAACCCCTCACCCATTCATTTTATCAAAAACCCTAATCCCTAAAAACACATACAGCCGCACAACACTCAACTCTCTGACCCCTCATTTCTCCAGTCACCGGATTACCCACCGGCGACGACATCTCGGCCGGTTCAAGCCGCAATCCCGACACTCCCTTCTTCTCCAACGAGCACACCCAACCCTCCCTCCTTTCATCACCCTCACGCACACACCCCAACCCCTGTTTTACTTCGATCAGACGGCCGGCCACCACCAACCGGTGGTGGCGTACGGTGGCACATAGCGGAGACGCAGAGAGAGAGAGAGAGAGAGAGAGAGAATCAGCGGTGGCGGCGCAGCGGTGTGGAGAAGTCCGGGAGCCGTATTCCGTTTCAAGTCAGTTCGAGCCCCTTTGCAGCTCGGGTTTGGGGGTTCGGTGCCGATGGAGGTGTTTCCGGCTAACGGCGCCGGCGACAGAGAAGATGACAATAGCATGGGTGGTGGTGGAACCTCTTGGCAGCGGCACACAGACCTAGTTGCGTCACAAACCCTCGGTCAGTGAATGATACGATTGAAATTTGCTTTGTTTATTTATGCTTCTTGACCATGTGCATAACTGTGAATTTAGAATGAATAAGATTTATGCACCGTACAAACAATTGAGATGGAATTTGGGTGATTTTTGAATTATATATATATATATAGCAAAGGATGAAGTGTTAAATGAATAAATAACTAACAACAGTTTGCTTGTTTGGTATGTTCATAAGATTGATCTTGTATAATTAGTGTTCATTATGAAGCTTGGCTGTGTACTTGTTATTATTTGGTAGTTTAAGGGTATGAGAGTTTGATGAATATTGTCCATTGATTTTGACCAATGATTGTTAATTACCTGTTTGTTTTGAGTCATTTTGAAGGAGTGACTATTGTTAACTGATGATTAATAATGATGATATGACTCTTCTCGTAAGATTGTTATATGATATGAAGGTGTTTGATGATGTTTAGGGAGCATGATAGAGTGATTTTTGTGATAAAATGGCTGCATATGTTTTGGGTGGATTGTAGTGATAAATCAGTATTAGATAATGGTTGAGTAGATCCGTTTAGAATTATGAACGTGATGAACAGTTTGAATATGTGATGAATATTTGAAAAGTCTGTTGATTGATCTAATTTGATATGGGTAGAATGTTGAAAACATGTTAGTAAATTTTGATTGGGCAGTACATACTCATGAAATTTGATTGGATAGTACCTGCTTATGAAATCTGATTGGGTAGTACTGATATGAAAATTCTAGAAGCATCTGCATAGTCTACGAGTCGAGACCTTACGGTTGTGACTCGAGACCATTGAAGGACAACTCGAAACCAGACAAGGCGCTCCTGGAGTCGAGACCAGCACGGTTGCGACTCGAGATCCCATGATCTCGACTCGAGACATCTACGGTTGCGACTCCAATGTTCACAACTCGAGATGAGCTATTGCGACTTAGAATCCAGTGGTTGCGACTCGAGACCTCATAGTCTTGAGTCGAGACCACCCGGTTTCGACTGGACTACTTCACGGAGTTATTGGGCCGCACAAACTTCTGTTATGGACTGTGTGTCATTGTTGCTGTTTAACTGTTTACATGCTAGAATATACCCAATACCGTGTATGCTTGTATGACATGCATGCTATGTGTTAGATACGTGTAGGATTTTACGTGACACTACTTGCATACGAACCTAACGAATATTAATAACCATAATAGGGTAAGGTTGACCAACGTAACACAAGTAAATTGACTACCGAGCAAAGCAAAGGTGAGTTCACTACTTTTTACTTAAAGCATGCGTTCCCGGTGGTTGGGAAACGAAACGAAACAACTTTTCCTTGTTTGGAATTGCTTACTATCTCCTTGTGCGGGATGCGGTATTTCTATCTCCCTGTGTGGGATACGGGTAACAACACTATCCCCTGTGAGGGATACAAACCTACTTTTATCCCCTTGTGTGAGACTCTTAGTTAATTACTGTTTGTACGGAAATGCAACGAGCAACACTAAACGAAACTCTATCACTCAAGTCCCTACTACTTAATACCGATTAGTCGCCGGGGCCAGGCGAACGGGTTATTAGTTGATAGCGCTATTTAGGTTCGACCAGCCTCACACCGACCCTTGTTACTGGGAACGGGCGTGAACTAATAGACTCTGGCAAACCGTCAATGATGATAGAACATTGACAAACGGGGCACTGCGGAAACGTACGGTTACTTAGTATTCGGTATTGGAAAAACAGTTTAGTCGCTAACTTATGGGGTAGATCCCCATGGCATGTATAAACGGATAAATTAACTGGTTAAAACAAGTTTTTGGAATTAAAACTGAAAAACTACAAACACGTGAACTCGCCAACGTTATGTTGACACTCTACTGCATGCTTTGCAGGTTGCTCGATACGGTTCTGGACGGACGTTGCAATCGGATGGAGTACGTGGTTCGTAAGTAACGTGATAATAAACTTGTGGTTTCAATTATGATGCGTTTTCTTTCCCTTTCCGCTGTGAACTTAAACTATGTTTTGAAAAATTTAAATTATGTCACTAATTATGCTAATGTTTATAACAATAACTAATCCGTTCAAAATAATTAGTGGCTAAGATCCTGGTCGTCACATGCCTTGCGGTAATACTCCGCGTGTGGATTTTGAGGGTGTGACATTAGTGGACATAAATGTGAAATGATTCATAGTAGAGAACAGTTAACGAACTCTGTAATTTGTTCTACTGGTGAGTACCAGGATAGTCTCGTAGGACAAGTGGGTTATTATGGTCCGGAACGTAATAACAGACTTGTTTGTACGAGGAAGTGTTGGGAAAATCGCGGTAATAGTAAGCACACTTAATTATGTGAAATTATCCATACGTGCGCCAACGTGAAACTATGTGTATACGTGCATTTTTGTTACTTGGTAACTATTTTTTTTTTCTTTATGAGTTGGCATTTTGAGACTAGTGAATTGATTGGTATGCCTTAAGAGATAGACATGTTCAATAAAAACATATGTGCTACAGTCCATTCCACATTCCTACTGATAACATACACTAGTGTTGAACTCATATAGCCAGGATGGCCTTCATATGTCTTCCGATAGGGAAGTAACTAGTTGTGAGTTCGCGACACTACCATCTCTAGCTTTACATTCTTCATAACAACTACATATCGAAGTAATATACGATCGGGAGTGTACATACACCAGAGACGTAATTATTGTAACTCGATGCCGGAAGAACTGGGACGAATTCTCTCGCCAGGTGGTTGTTTACTAGTGCTTTTTTAGAAACTATAGTCTCTCAACTCTTAATTCCAATTGTGTACGAGTTCACTTATTCCTTCCGTTACAATGTTTCTCGATCGCAATCTTCCGTTAACAACTGAATCGTGTAGATTCTAGAAATGGTGGAAGTCGTGATGTAACCAAAGAACTCCGAGTAGATAAGCAGTTTGTGGCAATTAGTCCTCAGGTGGAGGTGATTGTGAAATTGGTGCGTGGAATTCGAACGAAGTAGTGCTGAAATGATGCTGAAGATGCATCTGAGGAAAGAGGTACCTGATAACATTAGCTGTATGTATGATATGGCTATCCTATTCTTGTTCGGGATAATATTATAAGTTCGAAAATCCCAGTTCTATCTTTTGTGCGATATCTACCCAAAAACGAACGTGACATGGATGCTCACTGTTAGTAGTGAGTAGGTGAAACAAAGTAATGTTGAAAAAATTCAACCTGACACATAAATGATGGTGAATTTTATCCCCATTACCAACTCGAATTCTTACCATTGTATCCTAATCCAAATTCGTCGACTGTTCGTCATTTGGTGTCGAGGGTAATCTAGTACATTAACAATTCTGAGTCGGTCCTATCATCATCGTGTTATGATGGACGTAAACTCCTGTGTTATAACTCCAAGTGAGAGTCAATATGGGTTAATATATGACAATATTCTGCCCTTGATTCTGTAAACATTTGGTGTAATATCCTTTGGGCGTATTAGTTCCTTGGTAGTATTCCACTAAGACTAACCTTAGTGTATCGAAATGCCTACGTAAAGGGAAACAACTTATATCTTCATCGCCCGGTTGTTGATTAGACGTATCCGTTTGAATAGGTGTTTCTAAATCACTTCCATTGATTGGAAATAACATAACTCATAAGTGGCGCGAGTGTGTAACCGTTATTGTTGCTGGTAACCTGAAGGTACGAGGGCAGTAACGATCTATTAGTGCTTGTTGTTCAAGTGACCGATAGTCGATGACGTGTTGTTTTGATATCACTCAACTTATCTATGGCGAACCATGCAACTTTTAGGGAGAAATCGTACTATCAATATTCCTAGTAACCATTATTATTCCGTTCTGTCGAAATACTTATATTTATAATTTTATTCCTACATTTTTAACTTATTTATTTCCATCTATGTGACTCTTGGAAGCAATACATTTTAGTAATATTCCTGAAACCCTTATCATTCCATTTCATACAACCACATATCTTTGTATTCTTACTTCTAAATCCTAAGTGGTCATTCCTGACCCAATTCCACTATACACCTTGTTAGTTACCATTGTAGGAAACATGATTCAATTGTGAAAACAAAAGGACTACAACGGTGCTTCGATCAGATTCATTACTTCACTTTTCCTTGACCTACTAAAGCAATTGGAGGTCTTAGTGCTTGCTATACATAATTAAATTCTCTTATGCTCTAATTCCTTGTTTAAGTCAGTGGTATTACAATACGGTGCGGTTCTAATTAACTTCTGTTAGTTTATCAAGATAGAGTCGCGTTCAGATCAACCTCGAACCTGTTCGGCTTAGGCCGGGTCAACACAAAGTCTATCCTTTGTGGATAGGAGAGAGTGGATGGATTGACGATACAACATACTACCATGTGAAGTACTCCTTGATTCGTATTCGGTAGACAAAATGATGGAAGGCGAACCTCTTTCTCGTATTCAAATTTTTTTCATCACGTATACCCATCAGATTTTGTTCACAAGAATTACTAAATTTTGTTTAAGTTTGAAGAACCCTTTAACCTCTACTTGGAAAGGTACGTTACAATTCACTCTTTGGGGTGATTCATTGGTCAAAGAAATAGTCTGTTACCACAATTTTTTGTTCAGTTACGAATATAGGAACCATACGATGACTTTCATGTTGAGAAGCATTTGACGCCGTTATTAATTCACCACGATTCCTTCTTAACTTGTAAGTCCACGACCAACTCTGTGCAGTCCAGCCAGCGTACTATATAGTATGAGTTATCGATACTTCTTGTGTAAGGAAATGAGACGATATCTGGAACATTTCCGTATCCAGGACTCCTGTCACAGCTTAACGCCTCCTTAGTTCTATTTGGACTATGTCACGGTACGAGTTCTTCTATACTCAGTAAATTCTCAGGTAATGAGTCTTGAATCTTCAACATGATCAGATGTTCCTGATCAATGTTTCGGACGTCACGTGTATGATACCTGTTCCTTCGAGCCCTTCCTATAAAGCTTTCCGTATCACAATATCTATTGGTCCTGCTTGACCATTCAGGAACGAAAACATAATGGCTTGCTCTCACACTCAAAATAGTATGTTAACGATTTTTCCGATCCCGAGAACATAATGAATCTCTTTCTCTCCTAAAATTATCTATTAAACTATGGAGTCTTACAAATCTCTCATCCTAGCATGGACCTTCTAATGGAGTAGGAGAGTGGTTGCGAAATTCATGCTTACGATCATTTGTTAGAATAATTCAGTAGTGAGTGATGTAATCTAGGCTTTGTTCGCCAAGATTTATACGGTACCCTATATCGATGCCTCCTGAAGGATTCATTTAAATTGAGTCAATCTGAGTCAGGGAATTCTGTTAAATCATGTCTTCTATTCTTATAATTTTATATGCGTATTCATATACTCCTGATTGTAATTCCTATGAGAATATATGTGTTAAAAGGTGCTTCATTAGAGAATACTATCTGCCATTGCTATTCAACATTAGGAGTTTTCCATCCTCGCGGAAAAGAAGGTCCGATCCAAATATTCATTATGCCATTATGTACGTATATAAAGTCTATTTACGAAATCTGGAGTCAAACCTCGAAAATTGAGAACCATAATCATATCATTTCCTTCTTTACAACCGTAAAGTTATCCCAATCGTGCCAGAATTAAGACTCTAGTGGAATGAGTCATGTGATTAGAGAGCATACTTACGATAAGTAATTCTTTAACTAATACAGACAAGATTTCGCCTGTATATAAGTCAGTCCATAATAAATCTAGCGAAAGAAGAATTATTCCTCTCTTCCCAACCAAATGTCCTGTATGATGCATTGGTATGGAGTCTCTAGACCTCTGATTGAGCGAGTTGTACCAAGTTGATTGGCGTAATTGGTGTTAAATGAATCAGAGATTAGTCAATTTTCACAAAATTGTTATCACTCCTATATTCATTTGGGTTTAATAATTAAGGACCTCATTCTCATGATACGATAATCGGAAGTACCTCACGTTATAGTATGGCTACACAGCTTGGTAGCTTTCCATCGTGATGTTACTCGATTGGTAACCACACCAATTACACATTTTGTTCTTACTAATTATTGAGGGTTGTAGGATTGATGCCAGCCCTAAATCTCGAAACAATTAAATAAGAATTCGTATTATGAATTCCCTTTTTGACCACCTTCCTATGGTGGTAGGAATAGGTAGAGAAACCAATGTAGACATGTTAGAAATATAATGTCTTGATCCAAGCTTCAGGAACTTAACCCAAACCCGGGTTGCTATATGATAGATTTACATGTTTTGTAGCTATATAATCCCCCGACGGATATGCAATCCTTTCACCCGGTTCGTGTGGGTTAAAGATTCACTATCACTCATACGTGCCTAATGGCCATTATGACAAACTGGGGCGACTTAATGCCTTTTTCGTTTGTGTTCTCAGCCCTGTGCGTCAGAACTCTTACATTCGGTCATTGTTACCGGAGAATACTTGAACAAACGAAAATAGGGGAGACTATCTTTGGAAATTTTTAAAAACAAATTCATTATCACTATTCGGTTATACTATGCATTGTGCGCACCATTAGTATATTTAAAGGGTAACTGTTGAATGTTACCCATATCCCTCCTATATCGTGCTGGTTTAAGTCTATTAGAAAACAGTTCAAACGAAACGTGCTGGGGATATTGTTCCCCAGGTATTGGGAGCTAGTAAAGTCATAACGAACGTGAGGCGTACAAATAGATGCAAGCTAAACAACGCAAATGACTCTTACCATATCCCGAGTATAATAAAAGTCTCACCACCTAGAGGGAACGAGAGTGAACCCCAGTGGGGATGGTACTGTAGGAATTGTGGATGGACAAATTAAAGAGCTACTATGTATCAGAAATATAATCACTGTATTGTGATAAAACTAAACAGAAAGCTGTAATTACTAGTCAGTCTAATGACTGCTACAAACCGGAGTATTGAGCTTTCTATGCAAGTACAAATAGTAACATAAAATGAATTTCGAGGACGAAATTCTTTTAACCGGGGAAGACTGTGACAACAGTGAATCCCGGTATACCTTAATTGTTGTTAGTCCTTGATGACAGAACACGATGTGCATAAAATTAGATTCTTGAGGAATTAAATCTGGAAATATGTTAATATATGCTTGATAGAATATACAATGCAAAACAGTAATTATGTTATGTACAAAAGTTCACTGAAAACCCTAAATTGATGTAGTGCGTTACAGACTTAATAATACGCAATTGTGTGTGGTTGGATGACTTTGGGAATATGAATGGCCTAATACATGGATTATAGAGTATGACATAAGTACGTTAGTGGATAGATTGGAATTATAATGCTTGTAGTGATGCCTGAGTAATTACGATGAATTAAATCCCAAAACCCTGATTCCGCTTGAACCCTAATTATACATACTACTTACACGAATCACGGAACGATACAAATTATGGTTATGATAAATCCGAGAACACGTTAGGAATGACATGACACTAATAAGGACCCATGATGTGAAATTGGTATCCTTAGACTTTAAACACGTGTTAAACCGGAGCTTTCCGTTTAACAGCGCAGTAAACCTTTGACGTTGATTATTAGGTTATCCGTAGCATTAGTTAAGATTCCGAGTTCCAGGAACATCTTAATTGTGTGCCATAGACTGTGATATAAGGTTTGAGGCCAGTCAGAGATCGGGCACGCAAATCGAAGCAGCTGCCCGGTTAGGGAAACGCCTTCGTTTTAGGCATAACATAATGCAATCAAAAGTGCAAGGAACGAACGAACAAGCTTAAAAACACTTAAACCACTCTAATATGAGTCTTTTATGATTAAAACGTAACTGGGTTCGGATTTCAAGACGGTTATACATAATTTTTAAAACCGAGTCTTTTGACACTAATTACGCGCGAAACGGAGTCCGTTACGCAAATCGAGAACGCGCGCGGGACCCGTAAACGAACCTAGCCACTCAACTGAAGATAAACATCAACTGAAGATAAACATCATCTTTTAACGCGTTTTACGAAGCACGAGGTGTCCCTTGTGGATAAACAACATCTTTTAATAAAAAAAAAATATTCTTTTTCTTTTATTACTTCATTTTAACACAATATACTCTCAAATTTCTGGATTCTCTCAAGAACACTCAGCTGATTTCACCTTATACTTCCACAAATTCAAGGTATTAACTCAAATCTTTAAGTGTTTAGGCTTGGTTTCTTGATTTAAACATGGTTTAGGCCATGAAAACCCTTTTTAATCCATGAATTTTGAAGGTTTAAACAAGTTTAAGGGCTGAATAAGAACACCATGGGAGTTCCCTGGTGTTATATGGCAGCCATGGTTACAAATCTTTGGGGATTGATACCCTAATCAACACTTATTCGACAAAAATCGATTAACTATTCGATTAACCGAAAAACAATGAATTAAAGCTTGATTGATCTAAGTTCTAGCATATTTAGATTGTACTTGATGTATAGGTACTTAATATAGCCCATACATACTACTGGACTCAAGAAAAACACTCGGACTCGAAGAAATCGCTAGGTATATCACCCGAAACTCGAAACTAGCATAGGCAGAATATTGTTTAGACCATAAATTTGGTGTGGTGATGTAAGGTATTAACAGAAAGCTCCACGTAAAATTTTAGAATTTTTGGAATTTTGTAGAATGTTTGGTGAATTGTTTACTGTTTTATCAAAACAACTCCAGAAAAAATACCAAACGAAGTCAATAAATCACCAAAATTTACATGAACACTAAGGGACATATGGGGAAGTTTCTGAGAAGTTTCGGAGTCTATTGGTTGGGTTTTGATTCGGATTAAAAATACGCGTTTTTACGAGTTTTCGGTAGCCGGAAACGCACTGAAACCAAATCGGAAAAATTCCAAATTTTTATAGGGAGTTTCTGCACATGTAAGAGAGTTCCTGGAATAATTTGGGAATTTTTGGACATCATATGATAAGCAAAGTGAATTATTTGGTTAAATATTGTTTTACAAATGATTTATTTAAGAAGTTAATTGACGAAATAAATTCCCAAATTATTTTTTTCATAATTTATATATTTTTACTGATCTTTACGAAAATTCTTAGAATTTTATAAAACATGTAGATTAAATGGGATTTTGCAGTCTTTAAAACGCTTCTTTTAATTAAATTCGGCAGTTTACAGGACAAAGAACCTGCCGAAACTGGGAACGGGCCAAAACCTATTTTGACTATAATTGGAACACCGGGAGTATGTTGGGAGGTTCCAGGGTAAGCGGGACACTTTAGGTGTGTTCCACCACCATTCGGGAGGATCCCCGACGGCGAGAATGGAAACTCAAAATTGGGCAACCTAAACTTCCCAAACACCCAAACTCCCTTAATGAAAAGTTAATCATTCTTAAATAACAACGTGTTGGCATTATTGGTATTCCCGTACCATTATCCGAACGTGTCAAACAATCGACTTTGGTTGGCACGCGAACCGGTGCCCTGGAACCAAACGTAAAACTAATCATACCCTAACATCCATCACCACACCAGGATATTATATGTACAACATGGACTGAAAATACCCACTCGAGCCCAAGTTATTGGCATTACCGACTTAGCGACTGATATTAGTAATTACTTGCATGAATACTGTTAAGAGCCGAACCAGCTTGCGTATATACTCTTATTGCTACCTGTGATACTACATACACTGTGAGTTCCCTTCCCCCACTTTAAACTGTGTTCCTGTTTTCTAGGGTGAATTGCATGTTACAAACTGTGTTAATTGCTCAAACTATATGATGTGAATTATCTAACACACGACATTAGCCCCGATACAAGTGATTAACGTAAGCCGTGGGTCGTGAATAGTACTATTGGTTTGACAAACCCAAACCACGCCCGACAGAATGTCGGTAACAAGGTCTGCTCGCGTCCGTAACCAGGTTATGTTGTTAGACATAACTACCCGAGGGCATTGAAATTCATAAGTTGCAGGTGGTGTGAGTACGTGTCTGTGTGACACGGTACGATGAGAACAGTCTAGGTTTCACTTGTGACATTCGTGTAATTCCATCTATGAACTGTAATATGTGCAATTAAACTTGTTGATACATTTTGAAACGAAACAACCAAACCAGTGGAACTCACCAGCAGTGTTTAGCTGACCCCTTTTAAAACTAACATGCATTTCAGGTAACTTGAGACTGAGGTGATCCGTGTATGTTGTTCAAGACGTGTTTATTGGCAAATATTGAGATAGACGCATGCGACTTAGAAGACTTATGTGGTTCATAGGAACACGCAGTTGTAACATACATGTAGTATGTAATCAACATTTTGTAATTAATAAAATGTAGTGTCTTCATAAACAATGTGCATATACCAGAGGTGTCTGTTGCATCCCACGTTTTTTCTTCCGCTGCAAATCGGGGTGTGACACAAGTAGTGTTCCCCACGAAATAAGCAAGTAAGGATTTTAGGTTTGTATCCCGAACAAACCTACTAAATGTGTAAAAACCTATCGGCACATCATCAGCGAGACTGTTTAAAACTTTTAAACATTACATATCTTTAGCATACTGTAACTGTCAAGCCAATGTACTATCATTTTCCCTTTTTAGACAAGCTCTTTTCTAGTTTTATATTGTTTTTGGATTTTAAAAATATCTCATGTTTTTGGATTTTTGAATTTTTTTACTGTTTTTGTATTTTCTGAAAATATTACCCTATACTCTCCCCCTAAATACCAAAACAAGTAAAAAATCGACAAACCATTGCAGATTGCTTCTCAACATCATCTACAATGTCTCCTTCATCAACGCCAAGAATCTCCTCTAACACCGATAAAAGCTTCATACCGTTCAATTTTAGCAAATATTGAAAATGAGTTTTATCAAATGCTTTGGTATGTAAATCAGCTTTTTGCTCGTTAGTGTGGATTTTCTCAATTCGTATCAACTTCTTCTCGAAACAATCTCGAATGAAGTGATGACGAATTTCAATGTGTTTCGTTTTAGCGTGATGAACAGGATTTCTCGTAATGTTAATCGCTGCCTCATTATCAACAAAGATAGGGGTGTTAAGAAATTGCAAACCGTAGTTGCGCATCTGTTGCTGGATCCACAAGATCTGAGAGCAGCAACTGCTAGCAGATACATACTCCGCTTCACATGTGGATATGTAACACCTCGAAAATTCATGTCCAATAATGTATTGACACGTGTCACGGACTTTAAACGTGTAAAGAATTAAGTTAAAGGGACTAAAGTTGACAAACAAGGAAACTATGTGAATATAAGGGTCCAAAGTGTCAACAAAGGATAAATATATTCTAAAATAGCCCTACATGATGTTTATAACCTTAAACGAATAAATCATGGATCATACGAACCTAATCGTGAAAGAAAGTGAGGAATTACAAACTACAGGGGTTAAATGTGTCAACATGTTTAAAGTATACCTCTGAGTGACCTTTTAGCTAACCCGAAGCTTTGTAATGATAAATTATACTCACTAGAATATGTGGTAAAAATTTCACCAAGTTTCGATATCGTATGAGAAAGTTATGACAATATTCGTATACGAGGGGTTAAAAGCGTCAACGTTGAAAATTATGACTTTTCGGATAAGCACAAAGCTAACCAAGGACTTGCCAATGTTTAAACATGTCTTGGAGTCCTTAGAAGTAAGGTTAGAGGGCCAAAAGTGCAAGAAAAACACTTAAAACCACGTATGGAAGGACCAGGGACTGAAATGTAATTGTTTAAACTTGTTTGGCTGGTTCTGGCAGGCCAGGCGGCCCGCATAAGAAACCCTTAAGGGTTTACGCGGCCCGCTTGAGAGACACAGCGACAGAAAACTTGCAGGTGCCAGTTGCAGGTCTGTAACCGACTTAAAATGGTTGTTTTCTTATACCAGACGCCTCTCCAATGGTTTAGCATGCAATAGGGACACCTGGGGACATCTTGTAACATTTGTAGACTATGTTGGCACCATCTCATGCAATCAAAATTGATATATAAGAGCACCTAAGTTGCAACATTTGGGCACTTGCATTTACAAAATTCACAAGACTCACATCTGGAGCTCTCTGGTCACCAAGCAAGCCTCCTTAAGATCCCTAGTCGTGATTAGGACTCTTGTAAGTGTTCTTAACCCTTCCTAATTCAGTTTAGCTTAGTTAATTAGCTAAAAGTCAAACCGTCGTAATTAAAGTTTGACTTCGAGATTAATTAATATTTGCTCAGTCAAATCTCGAATTGAAAGTACCTATAAGTAGGTAATTATGTGGGTAATAAACTCTTAAAAGGGTACTCACTGATTCCCACTCTAACTAGGTCAATTGTCGGGTCAAACTTGTTATTAAAAAGTCAACAGAATGCTTATTTTCAAATTAATGCATAATTACCAATGTAGGAGACATGCAACCTGTTTGATCACTAATATAACTTGGTAATTAATGTAAGAACATGTCTAAACATGTTCAACCCGACAATTTTCAGTTTAGACCCGGATCGGAACCGAAAGTTGCATAAATTGACTTTTGCTTTGACTTTCAGTTCTGACCCGTTTAAGCATGTTTTAGAATTTCCTTAGAGCTTTATTTGGACCAGGTTTCATATAAGTATAACTCTCTGAGATTATACAACTTGGTTCATTAGTTATCCGATTCATATGCATGTTTCCGTTAAGTGCTTAAATGTTGACTATTATGCCCTTTTGACTATAAAACGTGATTTTTGAAAAAGTAAAAGAGTAGAAACCTTAGTTATTGATTTATAAACTTGCACCTAAAATTTGACATCAGTTTGAGGTCTAGATTAAGAGTTATGCTCATTAGCGTAATTAGAAAGCTTTTTATTAAATAAATGGCGTAATTAGCATATAGCCTATCTAAACCCACTTTTTGATGTCAAAATTTTTAACCACAGATGTAATATAACATTTTGGGATTTTTGAAGATTTTTATTTAATTTTTGGCTGAGCATAACATAGGTCTCTAAGTTTGATTCGGTTAATGCCGGTTTTGCCCTTTTAAGCCATAAAATGAGTTTTACAAATCCTTTTGACCCCAAACCTTTTTCTACTGATTTTATTTGATAAATAAAATATTTTGAGCCTTCTGGAATTATAAAAATATCAGCTTTCCTTTGAAAACCCGGAAATGGCTCCAAATCGCCTTTTTAAGCGTTTTTTAACGCATAGTATGTGCTAAAACTATATTAAACATATAAGGTTGATACCTACTGATATTTTTAGTATATTTTTATATATTAACAGTAAGTAAAAGTTTTTAAACTCAGGTTTCCAGTTTTGACCTTTTAAGCCTAAGTGAAATTACCAAAATACCCCTAAGATGCATAGTTTGGTTTTAAATGATAAATTTCACATATAGGTCATACCCTACTGTTATAACTTATTAAATTAAGTGTATTTACTGAATAAATCAGACCTGTAACTCAGATTACCAATTAAACTCTTTTATAACCTTTTAAATGACCAAAATGCCCTTACGAGACATAGTTTGAGTTTAAATCCATTTCGGGCATAATAGGGGATATCTTACTGATGTCTCAACATATTTAAGGCATATTAACTTAGGAAACTTGTATATGACTAATATGGTTACCCGTTACGCCCTTTTCGCGTTCGGTTTGGTTTATGTAACTAGTTTGCATAAATTGACCGAGACAGGTCAAACCTTATCATTTTTGTCTCAAAATCCAGAATGTATTTAGTTTACCCATATTATACAAGTCTTCAAGCTTATCGGGTCTAAATCACATTCCATTCCGGTCTTCACTTAATCGTGCGTTTGAACCGTATCTTCCTTTGAAACTAACCGGTCTATGCTTAAGCTTAAATAAAGACCCGTTAGAAATCTAATAGGTTATTACAAACCTTTGTTCCAGAATAGGGGACCCAGTAATGTCACACCCCGATTTCCACGTGTCACCGGTGGGCCCGGTGGGGGAGTATCGTGACGTGGTTGGCAACATAATAGTCAAACAACACAATAATTAATATGCACAGCGGAAGCAATTTAAAAAGATATAATACAACCAAATTTAATATTGTTTATCAATGTAACAATATCCGGAAGTTTATCCACAGTCGGATCGGAATAAAATAATATTAATGGTTCAACAGACTTCAGGCATCTTAAGCTTGCGGGACTTCTAACGATGCTAAGGAGAAATCCCAGCCAATTTCGCTTAGTACCTGCATTTAATCTTTTTGGGAAAATACGTCAGTTTACACTGGTAAATACATTCAACTGACTCATTTTGGAAAATGATTGAAAATTGGTTTGGATGCACGTGGCATAAACATTTTATTTAACATGGGAGAATTATTTAATATTATAATCTTGTGAACGAATTATATGTTCCTTGTGCGTTCAGTAGCCCGGATCTTGTCCGGGTTAAAGATCAATAGACACACCACATCATAGAGTTATACACTGACAGGTGTACGCCTACACCTCGTGCTCAGGTCTTTAATTACCTATTAGAATCCTAACAGGTCTTTAATTAAGCTTAAGCTTAGACCGGCTAGTTTCAAGATACGGTTCGTACGCACGATTAAGCGAAGACCGGATAGAATGTGATTTAGACCCGAAAAGTTTGAAGACTTGTCTAATATGGGTTTATTATTCACATTCTGGATTTTGAGATAAAACCGTTAAGGTTTGACCCGTTTCGGCTAATTTATGTAAACTTGTTACATAAACCGAACCGTACGCGTAATAAGCGTGACGGGTATTCATGAGAGCTATATACAGGTTTCCTAAGTTAATTATGCCTCAAATATGTTGTGACATCACTAAGATGTCTTTCATTATGCCCGAAACGTGTTTAAACACAAACTAGGACCCGTAGGGGTAGTTTGGTCATTTAAAAGTTTATAAAAGAGTTTAAGTAACAACCTGAGTTACAGGTCTGATGTAATCAGCAAAAATACATAATTTGCTAAGTTATATCAGTAGGTTAAAGCATATATGTGAAATTTATCATTTTTAACCAAACTATGCCCCGTAGGGGTATTTTGGTAATTTCACATAAGCCGCAAAGCTCAAAACTGAAGTCTGAGTTTATCACCCTTTGCTTACTGTTAAAATATTATAATTTGCCTCTTATATCAGTAGGTATCAACCCGGGTATGCTCAATATAATTTTTAATACATACTATGCGTTAAAAACGCTTAATAAGGCGATTAAAGGCCATTTCCGGGTTCGATACTTAAATCTGATATTTTTATATTTCCAGAAGGCTTAAAATACTTTATTTATATTATGTGATCAGTAGCAAAAGGTTTGGAGTCGTTTAGATATGTAAAACTCATTTTATGGCCCGTAAGGGCAAAACCGACAATTACCGGATTAAGCCTACGACTACTAGTTATGCTCGGCCTAAAATTAATTAAAAATCTTTAAAAATCCCAAAATAATATATTACATCAGTGGGTATTAAGTTTGATACCAAAAAGTAAGCTTAACTAGGCTATACGCTAATTACGCCATTTTATTAACATAAAGCTTTAAATTTGCGATAATGAGCATAACTCTTAATCTACAAGTCAAACTGATGTCAAACTTTGCATACAAGTTTATATATCAGTAATTAAAGTTTCTACTCTTTTACATTTTCAAAAATCACGTTTTAAAGTAATAAGGGCATAACAGTCAATATATGAGCATTTAACGGAAACATGCATATTAATTGGATAACTAATGAACCAAGGTGTAATATCACAGAGGGTTGTACTAACATGTAATCTAGTCCAATTAAAGCTCTGAGGCATTTCTAAAACATGCCTTAACGGGTCAGAACTGAAAGTCAAAGTGAAAGTCAAACTATGTGACTTTCGGTTCCGAACCGGGTCTAAACAGGAAATTGTCGGGTTGAACATGTTTAGACATGTTCTTACACTTATTACCAAGTTATAACAATGATCAAACAGGTTGTATATGGTCTACATTGTTAATTATGCATAAATCACATTTTAAACTTTCTGTTGACTTTTTAAGTACACGTTTGACCCGACTTTTGACCTGGTTAGAGTGGTAATCAGGGGGAACCCTTTTGAGGTTTTATTACCCATATAAATACCAACTTATAACTACTTTTAATTCGAGATTTGACTGAGCCATTATTAATTAATCTCAAAGTCAAACCGTAATTACGATGGTTTGACTTTTAGCTAAATAACTAAGCTAAACTTAATTAAAGAAGGATTAGCAAACTTACAAGTGTCTAATGGTTGATTAGGAAGGCCTGGAGAGTGCTCTTGTGCTCCACACTTGATCAGAAGATGTTCAGTAATGAATGATCAAAGTGTTGCACTTTGAGAGCTTTATATAGTGATCCAAGACACCACAATGTGTTGACATCTTAGTCTACTACTGCCCACAACCTTTCTACATGTGTCCTAGATGTTTAGGGAGTGTTTAGGGGCCAAGGGATATGAGGAAAATCGTTCAAAAGGTCAGAATTCGCGTTTAAACTGGCAACAGCCGGTTTTCTGATGCTGGGCACTACCTTACGGACCTCAACCTCAACAATGTTGAGGTCCGTAAGCTGGACATCAGACACAAAAAGTTGCTGTTCTTTGGTGTTTTGAAAGGGCAACTACTTGTTTCGATTTTGGGACATTATTTCATCATTTTGGGACCTCTAAAACATGCCCTGAACAGTTTGTACCCTACCATTATGATATGATCTATTGTATTCTTTTCAAAAGTGCCGAACAAGAAGGTTAACCATAGAAATTTTTCATAGACACCTATCATGCACTTTGAATTCGTTTATCGTCAATGAATTTCTGGATTTACAAATTTATTAGATGTTTAATATACATATACTTGGGTCTTGGGATTTATAATTGAGGTCGTTCAGAGGTAAAAATTAACATGACGCCACTTTTAAATCCTGCCAAAACATCTTTATTACATCCGGTTTTACAACGCATTTTTTCTTTCATGACACGTGTCGTTATTTCATTGAACACGAATTTTCGAGGTGTTACAAGTAAAAGCTACACGCACTTGCTAATTGTGATTTATACTTGCAAAGGTAAATACTTTTAACTTATTTTCCCTATACGGGCTTGGGGTATGGTATATAAAATACCGCTTGGTCGGGCATTGAATCTTTAATTGAATAGAGGTTAAATCATTGATATTCTCCGTTTTGAAATGTTTTGTTTGCTTAAAGCCTTTGGGGGGTTAATGACCATGTCCCGGATATCCTTGGCATCATCTTACGAGATGGCCACGACCTAAGCACGGGGTGTAGGCGTACACCCGTCAGTGCCTAACCAAATAATGTGGTGTGTCTATTGATCTTTAACCCGGTCTACGGATCGAGCTACTGAATGCATAAGAAACATGTAATTCTTTTACAAGATTATATTCAAATAATTATCCCAAGTTATAAAATGTTTTGTGCCACATGCATTCAAATCAATTTTCAAACCTTTTCAAAATGTGCCAGTTAAATTGTATTTGCCAGTGTAAACTGACATATTTTCCAAAAGGTTAAGTGCAGGTACTACTCGTACTAGGCTGGCTATCTTCTATCGTCCACAATAAGTCTCGCAAGCTTGGATGTCAATAAAAACTGTTGAACAATATCTCCTTTTTATTTTTGATCCGCCTGTGGATCCGTTTCAACTATTTCGTGATATTGAATATTACAATTTATTAAAGTTGAAATGAATATATCTTTGCTTCCGCTGTGCATTTAAATTTGTGTTGTTTGACTATGATGATATCAACTACGTCACGATACTCTCCACCGGGCCCACCGGTAACACGTGGAAATATCAGGGTGTGACAGGATAGAGCCACAGAGGTCTGCTTTTTGCATTGCCAGGTAACCAAGCGTGGTCCGAAAAACTGACATCCCGCTGTTGTTGATTTAGCGTTAACTTTGCAGCATCCGAAATCTGAATCGGAATAACCTTCGAGCATGAATTCGCCATCTTTTGGATACCACAACCCCAATGATGGAGTTCCTTTAAGGTAGCATAATATCCTTTTAACAATGACCATGTGCGAAGCTCTCGGGTTAGATTGATACCTTGCTGCGAGGCAGGTTAGATACATAATATCGGGTCTTGAAGCAGTCAAGTACATCAGCGATCCGATCATGGAACGATACATCGTTTCATCTACCTTCTCTCCGGTGAGATCAGGGTTTATCCCATGGTTCGTTGCTAAAGGGGTGGAAGCTGGAGTAGAACCTGACATCCCAAATTTCTCCAAGATATCTGTCACACCCCGACCACGTGAGACAACGAAACGTGGCGGAAACGTCGGGGAGGGTTGTAACAGAATTAATCGTTTCAAATCCATGGCAATTAAAGTTTCGTTTTATTAATCAAACATGAGAGTTTACATTGTTTTAAACAAGAAACAAAGAGTACATAACATAAATTAACTAGTTCTTGTCTCGTTTTAAGTCACTAAGGCACAGGTCCGCCTAAGTATTTCTTGATAAGTCCTATGCATCATCACCTGAAAACACATGTGAAAATAGGTACGTCAGCATAAAAATGCCTGTGAGATACATAGGCTTTGTGAAAATAGGATTCATGACTTGTAAGTTTGAGAAAATGTTTAATAAAGTTTAGTCATGAACCATGTAAATTGTTTTGTTTTGTAAATCATTTGAAAAACAATAAGTTCAGATGATATGTATAAATAAGAGAATAATGTATGGTTAAATGAATAACCATGTAAAATGAGTTTGTATAAGATGAGTTGTTTGTAAATCAATGTCTTGTGAAAAGTATGTTATTTGTATAAAATGTTATATGTCTCAAATTGAAATGATTCAAATAACGCTACGATATGTAATACCATACAAACACTTATACATAGGAAGTACCAGCGGCGTATCCACCATGCTTGTATCATATTACACACGCCTCGTTACTTAAGTCACTTACTCAAACCAAACCATCAAGATGTAATGTTAAACAATGTACTAAGTATGCACACAATGGACATACATAGCATGAAATGTAATGTAAAACCATGTACTAAGTATGCACACAATGGACATACATAGCATGAAATGTAATGTAAAACAATGTACTAAGTATGCACACAATGGACATACATAGCATGAAATGTAATATAAAACAATGTACTAAGTACGCACACAATGGGCATACATAGCATAAAATGTAATGTAAAATAATGTACTATGTACGCACACAATGGGCATACATAGCATAGAATGTAATGTAAAATAATGTACTAAGTACGCACACAATGGGCATACATAGCATAGAATGTAATGTAAAATAATGTACTAAGTATGCACACAATGGACATACATAGCATGAAATGTAATGTAAAACAATGTACTAAGTACGCACACAATGGGCATACATAGCATAAAATGTAATGTAAAATAATGTACTAAGTACGCACACAATGGGCATACATAGCATAGAATGTAATGTAAAATAATGTACTAAGTACGCACACAATGGGCATACATAGCATGAAAACAATGAAATCATGTACTATAATGTACTAACAAACATAGCAGGTATATGATGAGAAAACATGGAAAGCATGAAAGTAACAAGTAGGCACATGTGTTCCACCCCAAAACGTTTGGAAAACAGTAAAAGAGGGGTCTATGTACTCACTTGAGATTGCTTAGTAGTCCTTGAGTAACAACCAAACAATGCTAGAGATCACGGATATCAAACGGCACCTAATATAGGTAACTATGTTAATAAACCGGACCTAAATCGGAGGATTAGATAGAATGAGGGTTCGTAAACCAAACGAGTATGGAGACTCGTGTCATATGGTTTATCAAAGCCTACCTACTAAATGAAACCTAACCTAAGTGCTTACGACCCATTACGACCCGTTTAGGTAGCTTATGCTACTTTAACGCGTCGTTCCCGTGAAACGCGTTCGGACTGCCTAACTAGTCCTATGACAAGTAGAATATGCCTTAACATGTTTAATATTGTTGATAAATCATTTTAGAGGTCATAGGTTTTGTTACATATGTTTAAAATGAATTTTGGCATCAAAGGGGTATTTTGGTAATTTACCTAAGGCATATAAACTACCTATCATACAACTACTTAAACGTCGTGACCATAAGGTATAACCTCGGAAGGTTATTCCCTACCTACTATGGTCACCTAAAGTATTTTGTCGGATCCTAATGATCGACCAAATGGGTCGGGTTCGAAAGCATAAGCGATTGATTAGATCGTTTTCCCTTACGACCCTAGACAAGCACAAAACTAAAAGTGACGAGCTAAGCATGTTGAAACATGCTTAACTAAGTTAGAAAACAAGTTTGGTATCAAAACAAACGGTTTTGATACCTAAGAGTAGTTTGGTTACAAAATACGCAATAACACGTATTTTGGCCGAAACTACGACTCGTCACTGAGCCAAGATAACGTGGTAATCAGTAGGTATAGTCACTAGGGACTATGACCATCGTGATTACGCTCACGTTATGAAGTTCAAACGAACTTCGCATTGACCATAAACTGGTCAATGCAGAAAGTCAAACAAAGTTTGACTTTACTCGAAAAGCAATAAAAGAACGAAGGAACACTTACAAAGGGTCCCCGAAAGCTTTGATCTCTCAAATATTCTCAGGTATGAAGTGTTTTACACATCAACTTAGAGAAATTTCAAGAAATCAAGTGGGTTTTAAAGTTGGGGGATGTGGGTATTTATAGGATTTCCCGAACCGTTAGGATCGTTTCTTGGAAACCGTGATCGAATCTAAGGCGTACACTTGTTGGAAAGTTGTGGTAGGTTAATTGGCCACCCACCATAAGGAATCAACAGGTGGAAAGGGGTTTGGGAGTGCACGACAGCTGGAAACAGGCTGTTCGGAAGCTTCTGATGTTCTGGGGACTGCTTGCGCACCGTAACACTCATAGTGTTGAGGTGCGCAAGGACCTGCAGACCAAAAAGTTTGATTTTTGGCAGTTTTGGTCCCTGTTGTGTAATAAGGCCATTTCCGACGCGTTTAAGGCGCGTTAACCCCATTTCAAAACTCTAAAATGAAGTTAAAGTATAGGGAACTTAAAATGTGCTCAAAAATATCTCGGATGTCGGTTCGTTTGGCCGTACGGTTTCGTTGTTCGGTTAATTACGACGGGAGTCGTAACGAACGTAAAAAAGGTCCAAATTGCGCGACGAATGGATTTTTGACAAGCCAAACACTAAAGCATAATATTATAATGCTTACATAAATTTTTGGATGTCCGGATGTAGTCAGAACGTAAGTTATGCGCGAAAATGCAAACTTATGCACTTTTTAACGCTTTTAGTCCCTGAATGACCCAAAAGTTTATTTTAGCACACCGAACCCCTCAAAGCCTATTTCTAAGCTATGTAAAGGATATTTAGGGTATGTTTAACTTATGGTCATGTTTTGGAATGTCTGTTATAGTTCAAATTGGCATACTTTCGCAGTTTGTCAACTTTAGTCCCTGTAAGCGATTTAACTTTATTTCGGCATACCAAACCATCCAAAACTTATTTCTAAGTTATGTAAAGGTTATTTAAGGTATGTTAAGCCTATTTCACTATTCCAGAGTGTTCGTTGCATTAAACTGGTTATATCTACGCATCAGAGCGCGTATAACCTTCCAGAAAGCGATTTAAAGCCCAAAATCGAACAAGAATTGATACGTGCAAAAGATACACATATTTATACAAATCCCAAGTATGAAATACAATATTTCATTGGTTTGGAATTTGTTTGATGGTTGAAGTGACACAGGTGTCACAATATCATGAACGTACTTCTTTTGATGTATGAAAATTCCCTTAGGCAGTTGATCAACCTGTAGACCCAAAAAGAATTTCATCTCACCCATCGATGACATTTCGAATTTCTGCTTCATAACTCTTTCAAAATCTTTGCATAAATTCTCATTTGTTGACCCAAATATGATGTCGTCCACATATATTTGAACTATCAGAAGATGTCCGTCGACCTCTTTAGTGAAGAGAGTGGCATCCACTTTTCCACGAATAAAGTTGTTGGCTAGCAGGTGTTGAGACAATGTCTCATACCAAGCTCTCGGGGCCTGGTGTAAACCATACAGCGCTTTGTCTAACAAGTAGACCTTGTCTTTGTGGATTGGATCGGTGAAGCCCGGTGGCTGTCCAACATATACCTCCTATTTTACCTTCCCGTAGAGAAACGCCGATTTAACATCTAACTGATATACTTTAAAATTTTTCCAAGATGCAAATGCTAGGAAGATTCTGATCGCTTCTAGTCGAGCAACCGGAGCATATACTTCAGTGAAATCTATCCCCCTCTTGCTGACTGAAACCCTGGACTACGAGTCGAGCTTTGTTACGAATAATAACCCCTCTATCGTCCCTCTTGCACTTGAACACCCACTTGGTGTTTATCTTCCTCTGACCATCAGGCAAGTCTACTAACTTCCACACTCCCAACTTCTTAAACTGACTCAACTCTTCTTGCATAGCATTGGCCCAAGAATCTTCAGTTAGCGCCTCCTTATATGTTCGCGGTTCGATCTGCGAAATAAAACAACTAAGTGAAAACTCAGTTTGTAAAGGTGCTACTATAGAATAAAAACAAGTAAGTCCTTGGTCAATTTGACGTCTAGTGCGAACGCCTGATTGCAATTCTCCAATGATCAGCTCCTCTGGATGGTATGAAAGAGTTCTCGGCATAACCTCGCCTGAAACATCTACCTCACCTTCCAGATTAGTAACATTCTGATTTGCACCTTGTTCACTGACTGGGTTTGTTTGAATTGAAATCTGAATTTGCTCCCCCTCAGAATCTGAATCACCATGATCAAATACTGGCATGTTCTCAGATTCTTGATTATCATTCTGTGCCGTCTGATTATCATGAGCAACTTCATTTTGTTGGATATCAACATGTTCTCCAGCATTGCTTGGACCTGCTTCATCGTCATTTGAAGTTTTTCGTGGTCGTCTTGAATACTCAGCTGGGAACCTTTCCTGTGAAGACTCATACTCTCTTAGAATCTCCAGGATTCTGTGGTGGCATTGTGTAACCTTGACACTCAACATTGTGTGCTTCAATAATCCGCTTCATGCTTGGAACAAAGACTCGTTTCTGAGGACTTGAATAACCCACGAAAATTCCTTCAATGCTCTTTGCACCAAATTTTCCAAAAGGCTCTAGAATAGTGCAGGATTCTCGATTTGTCGTGGTCTCTCCACCGCCACCACCAATCCAGCAACAGCCTCCGGAGCCACCGAGGCGAAGAAGATCGAACGCACGGATATCCGCGCGAGGAGGAGTGCGCATCAACACCCCTCCACTTTCAAGTGGCAGCCGCTACTCGCCACTTCATGAAGAACCGCAGGCGGGTGAGTCTCCAAACCCCGTCTCGAAAGTAAACTCAGCGCCGGTCGCACCACCACCATTTGGATTTGGCGACCCTATACCTACATACACCGGTGCGGCGGCATATAATCCCTTCGAGCAGCCGATCCACACCAATTACAACTATGCCGAGGCTGATCCTTACTTGGTAGCGGCGAACTACAACGCTCTCCATCCGGAAGGTCCCTATGGAGGTCCTTGGACTACGGGATACCCGACTTATGGATACCCACCATATGGGTATCAGCAACCGCCACCCCCTCAACCTTCGCATTATCAGCAACCCCCGCAGCCACCGATGATGTCACCACCACAGTATCAAGAAATCTTTCAGGGGATAAATGAGGTGCGGCAGGAGGTGCGGGAAGACCTTAGGCATAACCGAGGGATGTTCAAGAAAGTGGTGGACTTAATCAAGGGAAAAAGCAAGAAGGACCATTAGATCCTTCATTTTATTTTATTATAGTAATCATGTCCCTGCGTGGACATTTGTTTCTGTATTCTGCCCCTGCGTGGGCATGTCTTTTAGTATTCTGCCCCTGCATGGGCATGTCTTTCTGTTGGCCCCTGTGTGGGTATGTTTATTTTGTAGAAGTCCCGTTTAGGGCCAAATTTGTACTGATTAAATTGTGATGGAATGATTTAATTTTAATTTTGATTTTTGCTGCTAATTACATGCATAAACATAAAGCATAAAATAAATGAAAATAATAAACCTATTATAAGATCTACCATTATAATTAAAATGGCAAAATCTATAAAGGATCAGACCTAGCCACATGTAACTTTAAGACAGGGCCAAGATGGTATTTCCATAATTAGATTTAGATCCATATAAACATCTCAATTTAAGATTATTCTGCGTTAGTTAATAAAAAGAATCTTAAAAGTAAAACCTAGCTTGAATGTCATTATAAGACCTAGCCAATATGGTAAAACCTGTTTTAAAAGATTCAAATCCTTGTTAACATTTGCAAACATGTTAACATTCTTTGCTAATGTGATCTGCAAAATCACATATGTCACCTTTGTGTTAAATTATCTCAGTTATTTAATTAAACATCCGATTATGATGTAATGCCTACGGGCTATAATTATTATCATATAAGGCAAAAGACAGTCGTAGATTATAAACTCCCTGTCTAGAAAGGTAATGAACCTTGATTTAAACCTTAATAACTAGATCCTATAAGATCTAAATTTATAATTTAAAAATTTTCCACGTGACTAGGCCTGTTGTGCCAATATTCTATTTCATTCTAGATCAGGGTTACTAATAAAAAGTCCCGAATGAAATTACTTAACAAATTAACTAGTATGGCTCTTTAATTACCATGGTTAATAAATTATCAAGATGACAGACATATTATAATTCCTTAAATGAATCATTGTCATCATCTTATGTAGCAGTTCAACTACATGGCCGAGTCTGACGAGGTCAACAGTCGGCCAAAGGAAAATCATGACACCACCAGGATCAATATAACTGGTGCAGAACTCCGAACATTGATTGACAACGCCGTCACTAAAGCCATAGAGAGGCAATATAGTGAATCGAGTAGTACTCGAAGCAGGACCCAATCAGCACCCCATTCTAAGCCAAAAACACATTCTGAGGCTCATAGTAAGCCACCCTCTAAGCTAGATATGCCAAAGAAGGATGATGATGATCATCACTCCTCGAACCAGCAAAGTGTCCCGTCAAGGAAAATCGAGCTTAAACAGGAACCGCGTGGTAAGTTCTGTACGTATAAATACTTCGTCTCATGCAAACCCAGAGACTTTACTGGGGAGAAGGGAGCGATTGACTGCATGACATGGTTGGATGAAATGGATACCGTGGTTGACATCAGCGGGTGCGCTGATAAGGATGTAGTAAAGTTTGTGTCTCAATCGTTCAAAGGTGAGGCCTTAGCCTGGTGGAAATCATTGATTCAAGCTACAGGGAAGATTCCACTGTATAACATGACATGGGAACAATTTGTTACCCTCATCAAGGAGAACTACTGTCCTCAGCATGAGGTTGAAAGGATTGAGTCAGATTTTCTGTCATTGGTAATGAAAAATCTGGATTGCCAAGCTTACCTCACAAGCTTTAATACAATGTCAAGGCTGGTTCCTTATCTTGTGACCCCGGAACCCAAAAGAATAGCTCGTTTCATTGGGGGTTTAGCCCTAGAGATTAAGGCAAGTGTAAAAGCCTCTCGGCCAACTACATTCAGGTCTGTGGCTGATATATCCTTGTCCCTCACACTGGACGCGGTCAGGCAGAAATCGCTGAGGAACACGGATGCCGAGAAAAGGAAGCGTGAAGATGACAATTCACGGCGGTCAAATAAGAAGCACCGAGGAAATAATGACCACAAGAAGGGGTCGGGATCTAAGAAGGATGGGCAACAATCTGGAGATAAGCCCAAGTGTAAGGTTTGTAAGAAGCACCATTTTGGGAGGTGCCGACTTGAGTCGAAATCCCAGTCTCAGCCGAGGCCATGTGGGATTTGCAATTCTTCGGAACATAAGACCCTAGAGTGCAAGAAACTGAAGGACGCAACGTGCTACAGTTGCAATGAAAAGGGGCACATTAAATCCAATTGCCCAAAGATCACCAAGAAAATCGAGGATGGGAAAAAGACCAATGCTAGGGTCTTCAAGATGGATGCAAAGGAAGCTGTTCAGGACGACAACGTGATCACAGGTACTTTTCTCATAAATGATGTTTATGCTAGAGTATTGTTTGATTCTGGAGATGATAAGTCTTTTGTGGATAACAAGTTTTGTGAGTTGTTGAAATTGCCTGTAAAAGCCTTAAGTGTGAAGAATGAGATAGAATTAGCTGATGGAACCATAGAAACCGCGTCAACTGTGTTAGATGGATGTGTTATATCCATTAGGAACCACTCTTTTCCTTTGTCCTTACTTCCCTTTAAGCTAGCCGGTTTTGATATAGTGATAGGTATGGATTGGTTATTGCATAACCAAGCCCAGATAGTGTGCAATAAGAAGCAAGTGGTAATTAAGACTCCGTCTGGTGATCCACTTACCATTCAGGGAGACACCCAATATGGACTGCCTGAGCAAGTGTCCATGTTCAAGGCATCCAGATGTCTGAAGAAGGGCTGTGTCATTTATATGGCACAGGTTACTATTGATGAGCCGAAGCCTAAGATTAAAGACATCCCCATCATTTCAGAATATCCTGAAGTTTTTCCTGAAGAACTACCTGGTTTACCACCAGATAGGCAAGTGGAATTCCGAATTGACATCATCCCTGGAGTAGCACCAGTTGCTAGAGCACCTTATAGGTTGGCACCAACAGAGATGAAGGAGTTGAGGACGCAGTTAGATGATCTGCTAGCCAAGGGTTTCATTAGGCCTAGTTTGTCTCCTTGGGGAGCACCGATCTTGTTTGTCAAGAAGAAGGATGGATCGATGCGTCTGTGCATCGATTACCGTGAGCTTAATAAGGTCACTATCAAGAATAGGTATCCTTTGCCCAGGATCGATGATCTATTCGATCAATTACAAGGGGCAAGCTACTTCTCTAAGATCGATTTGAGGTCAGGCTATCATCAGTTGAAAGTTAAGGATGAAGATGTACACAAGACCGCATTTAGGACTCGCTATGGTCATTACGAGTTCCTAGTGATGCCATTTGGGCTCACTAATGCAACTGCCGCATTCATGGATCTCATGAATCGCGTCTGCAAGCCCTACTTGGACAAATTTATCATCGTCTTCATTGACGACATCCTCATCTACTAGAAGAACCAAGCTGACCATGAGAAACACCTTCGCTGTATTCTTAAACTTCTACATCATGAGAAACTCTACGCCAAATTCTCGAAGTGTGAATTTTGGCTTCGAGAAGTCCAATTCCTTGGACATGTGGTTAGTGAGCGCGGTATCCAAGTGGATCCCGCTAAGGTTGAAGCAGTTATGAACTAGCAAGAGCCAAAGACGCCTACAGAGATTTGTAGCTTCCTGGGTTTAGCAGGATACTATAGGCGATTTATCGAAAACTTCTCAAGAATTGCAGCGCCCCTGACTTTACTCACACGCAAGAAAAGCAAGTTTGACTGGGGGCCTAAGCAGCAAGAATCTTTTGATATTCTAAAGCAAAAGTTGAGCAACGCTCCTGTATTGACATTGCCTGATGGAATTGATGAGTTTGTAGTATATTGTGATGCATCACACACCGGTATGGGCTGTGTGCTCATGCAAAAACGTAAAGTCATTGCCTATGCTTCACGACAGTTAAAGGTGCACGAGAAGAATTACACCACCCATGACTTGGAGTTGGGTGCCGTTGTATTTGCACTATGTCACACCCCCAAAATCCACCTGCGGAATACCACCGCTTGGAGGCGTGAGTGACCAGGATCCAGCCACCAATCATATTGAACAAGCATGTAAGTGATTATAAAAATCTAACCAAAACAATTGGTGTCTAAACAAAACATAGTTTAAGTTGCAAGCGGAAGCATAACGTTTAAAACCAAGACATAAGTTTAATTGTTCAAAGTTTAACCTGGCACACAGCTGTCCATGTCCCACAACGACTCTTCTCCATGCAAGCTCCAGCTAAGTACCTATTGACCTGCAAAGCATGTAGTAACGAGTCAACAATAATGTTGAGCGAGTTCACAGTTGGGTGTTCGTTTTAAGTTGTTTCGAAAACAGTTTCCTTTATCTGGCATCCTGCCGTGGGGGTTACCCCATGGTTGAAAACGTGATTTGTTTAACCCAATTACTCTGGCAATCCAGCCGTGGGGGCTACCCCATGTTTAGTTATCTGGCTCTACGGCCGTGGGGGCTACCCCATGTTTATTACTAGACTCGTTACCATATCGACTGCTGACTGTAGTCATGTTTATGTGCCCTGAACTGTCAATGTCTATCATCATTGACGTGCCCAGATCCATTAGTTCACGCCCGTCCTCTGCGGCACGGTGTGAGGTTTGTCAAACCTAAATAGCGCTATCTAACTAATGACCCACTCACCATTGGCCCGGCGATTAAGTCGATATAAAAAAAAGGAGGGACTTCGTGATAGAGTTTTGGTCTAGTGAAAGTTATTTGTCCAAGAGGACGAGGAATTATATTCCTGAACCAACACTGTCCTACCCAATAAAGGACGAGGAATCCATGTTCCTTAACCCCATTCCCAACCCCTGGGAATCCCATGCTTTGTAGAAAGTGTGAACTCACCTTGGGTTGCTCGGCAGTTTAGTTTACTTGGTTAAGTATGTTGGTCACCACGTCCTAATATGGTTACCAGTATAGGTCAGGTTTGGGTGTAAAGAAGTCACGTATATCCTACACGTATCTAACACATAGCATACATGACATATATTTATTCTCTACGTTATTGGGCCTGTCCAAGTTCTTAAACAGTAACAGTTAACACATATCCCACTTAAACAGTAACAAGCACGAGTAATCCATACACTTCGGCCCAATAACAAAGATAAGCAGCCCAGTCGAGACAGGGGGGGTCTCTACTCGAGATCACGCGGTCTCGAGTCGCAACGGGAGGTCTCGAGTCGTGGACATCTGGTCTCGAGTAGTGCGTACATGAGTCGTAACCTCTGAGGTCTCGAGTCCAGTCTCGAGTCGAAATCACAAGATCTCTAGTCGAGACCTTACTGGTCTCGAGTCCCTGATGTCCGCTGTTATGCTCTCGAGTCGTTGATCTATGGTCTCGAGTTATCACTCGATGGTCTCGAGTCGCAACCGGAGGTCTCGACTCGCACACCTGCTGTTTCTAGAACATCTGCCCAGAATTGTACTAACCAATAGGATTACCATTTCATGATCTTGTGTACTATCCAACCAAAATGCATCAACATGTTTTCTTGTCTAAAACCTTAATCAATTGGATCAAACATAGCAATTTTCAAATATTCATATCACATGCAACAAGTTCGTCATCTAGGATTTTCATCATTTTGCAATCATGATTAATCAAACAATCCATCCTAGCATGAACTCAAGTCAATATCATCATCGGCTCCTGAATCTAGCATATACAATCAATACTAGCATGCTTGCACAAGATTTATCATTAACATTCATCTATTTTCATACTATTTAATACACATCCTACTATCAACTAGTGTCACAATTATCAAATCACTTCAACCTTCCTAATCATATAGAGATATGCATATCAAACATGGATATGAGTACCACTAACCAAACAAACGCCTTTATTAGACTCGAACAACATTCATAACACATTCATCATGCTATTCATCAAAGCAAGTAACACCATTATTCACATAAACACCTAGTGAGCATCTAAAAACACTAACCGGTTGTGAAAAGGCACCGAGACAGCAAAGAAGATGAATAAAATGGAGTGTCCGAGTGATGATGATGAGCTTGACCGAGTCTCCTTGTTGTTGCCGATTGATCCAAGAGAATGAGGGAAGAAGGATGTTGAGATTTGGTTCCGGTTCACTACATACATACTTGTATAAAACTATACTTTATACGTACACATTAATAACACATAGCACATCAAGATAATCACGAACTTTTATTTACTAATATATAAACACATGACGTTCAAGCATGTTACATCAAGATACAATGAAGGGTTCTAAATTCCGAGTTGTCACATTATCCCCAAGTTGAAAGAAATTTTGTCCCGAAATTTGGTAAGTACTCACTGAGGAAGCTAGTTAAGTTGTATGGTTTTCCTGGTTTTCCTGGGGTGTCACATCCTCCCCCCGTTGATCTGGAATTTCGTCCCGAAATTCTGTAGCTTCAGCCTCAGTAGTGGTTGTACTGTTTGCGAATAGTTGGGGATACTTTTGTTTCATCTGATCTTCGCGTTCCCGGGTGAACTCTGGGCCACGACGTGAGTTCCAACGAACTCGAACGAGAGGTATTCTAGTGTTCTTGAGGATCTTAACATCCCGGTCCGTGATTTCAACTGGTTCCTCGATGAATCGTAACTGCTCGTCGATGGTGAGCTCCTTCAAAGGAACTACGAGGGTCTCATCTGACAGGCACTTCTTCAGATTCGACACATGGAAGACATTGTGAACTACACTGAGTTCTGCTGGTAAGTTCAGTTTGTAGGCCACCTTGCCTATTTTCTCGATGATTTCAAAAGGTCCGACGTATCATGGGTTAAGTTTGCGTCGTTTGCCAAAACGAACCACACCCTTCCAGGGTGAAACTTTGAGTAGTACACGCTCCCCAACCTGGAGCTCAAGTGGTTTCCTATCCTTATCGGCGTAGCTTTTCTGACGGTCACGAGCTGCCGCCATGCGTTGTCGTATTTGAGCAATTCGTTCGGTTGTGTCTACCACAAGTTCTGGACCTGTGATCTGACTATCCCCCACCTCTGCCCAACAAAGAGGTGACCGGCATTTACGCCCGTACAATGCCTCAAACGGAGCAGCTTTAATGCTGGTGTGGTAGCTGTTATTGTACGAGAATTCCACAAGTGGCAGATGCTTTTCCCAGCTGTTGCCAAAGTCGATTACACATGCACGAAGCATGTCTTCTAAGGTTTGAATAGTGCGCTCAGACTGCCCGTCCGTCTGAGGGTGATACGACGTGCTCATGTCTAATCGTGAGCCAAAGGATTTGTGCATTGCTTGCCACAGCTCTGAAGTAAAACGTGCATCACGATCCGAGATAATGGAGGTGGGCACCCCGTGCCTCGAGACAACTTCCTTGAGATATACTTCTGCTAGAGTGGAGAACTTATCCGTTTCCTTGATAGCCAAGAAGTGTGCAGACTTTGTGAGTCGATCCACGATCACCCAAATAGTATCATTTCCGCGCTGAGATCTAGGCAGGCCAGTAATGAAATCCATGGAAATTTGCTCCCATTTCCATTGTGGTATCTCTGGTTGTTGGAGTAGGCCTGAGGGTTTCTGGTATTCAGTCTTGACTCTCGCACAAGCCAAACACTTGCTGACGTAAGTTGCTATGTGGGCCTTCATGCTAGGCCACCAATACGTAGTTTTGATATCGTGGTACATCTTATCCGAACCAGGATGTACCGAGTAGCGAGACTTGTGTGCTTCATCCATCACAAGCTCTCGTAAGTTGCCATAGAGTGGGACCCAAATGCGTCCTGTTACGTAGTATGCACCGTCTTCCTTTTGTTCTAACCGTTGCCATGAGCCGCGTAGGGCTTCAGCCCTGACGTTTTCTGGTTTCAATGCTTCCACCTGAGCATCTCGTATCTGGGAAGGAAGACTAGACTGTATAGTGAGTTGTAAAGCTCGCACGCGCTTAGGCGCGGTGTCCTTTCGACTGAGGGCGTCAGCCACAACATTGGCTTTGCCCGGGTGATACCTGATCGAGCATTCGTAGTCATTCAGTAGATCGACCCATCGTCGTTGTCGCATATTCAGTTCCTTCTATTTGAAGATGTGCTCGAGACTCTTGTGGTCGGTGTAAATGGCTCACTTTGTACCGTATAGGTAGTGTCTCCATATCTTAAGTGCAAAAACAATAGCTCCCAGCTCTAAATCATGCGTAGTGTAGTTCCTTTCATGAACTTTAAGTTGGCGTGAGGCGTAGGCTATAACTTTATCTCGTTGCATCAATACACAACCAAGACCCTGAATTGATGTGTCGCAGTAAACCACAAAATCGTCTGTGCCCTCTGGCAATGAAAGGATAGGTGCGCTGCAAAGTCTATCCTTTAAATGCTGAAATGCTAATTCCTGTGCATTTCCCCATCGATAAACAACCCCTTTCTGCGTTAGTGAGGTGAGAGGCTGTGCAATCTTGGAAAAATCCTTAATGAACCTCCTGTAGTAACCTGCCAAACCCAAGAATTGGCGAATTTCCATTGGTGTACGAGGTGCAGGCCAGTTCTTAATCGAGTCCACCTTGGATGGATCAACGTGAATCCCATCCTTGTTTACCACATGGCCTAGGAAATGGACTTCACGAAGCCAGAAGTCGCATTTCGAGAACTTTGCGTAAAGCTGTTCCGTTCGAAGGAGTTCCAAAATAAGTCGTAGATGCTGCTCGTGTTCCTCCTGACTCTTAGAATAGATCAGGATGTCGTCGATGAAGACTATAACGAACTTGTCCAGGTAAGGCTTGCACACTCGATTCATCAAGTCCATGAAAATCGCAGGTGCGTTTGTCAGCCCAAAAGGCATGACCAAAAACTCATAGTGTCCATAACGAGTTCTAAAGGCTGTTTTGGAGACGTCCTCTTCTCGGACTCTCAGCTGGTGATATCCCGATCTCAAATCAATCTTCGAATAGTAGCTCGACCCTTGCAGCTGGTCGAACAAGTCGTCAATACGTGGTAGAGGATAACGATTCTTCAAGGTCACCTTGTTGAGTTCACGATAGTCGATACACATTCTAAAGGTACCGTCTTTCTTCTTCACAAATAGCACTGGAGCTCCCCAGGGCGATGAGCTAGGAAGAATAAAACCCTTATCCAAGAGTTCTTGTAGTTGCGTAGAGAGTTCTTCCAACTCTGATGGAGCTAAACGATAAGGTGCACGAGCTATAGGCGCAGCTCCAGGAGCTAGTTCAATCTGAAACTCGACCTGGCGATGAGGCGGAAGGCCAGGTAATTCCTCAGGAAATACCTCAGGATAGTCGCGTACAATCGGAAAATCTTCTATCTTCTTCTCTTTCTTCGAGGTGTCTGTAACAAGAGCCAAGATAGCGATGTGGCCCTTTCTCAAACACTTCTGGGCTTTAAGGAAAGAGATGATGTTCTCAACAGCACCCCTCTTGTCACCACGAATCATTAGGGGTTCATCACCAAAATCAGAAATACGAACAATCTTCTCGTTGCAAAGAATCTCTGCTCGGTGTTGGGATAACCAATCCATCCCAATGACAACATCGAAACTACCCAAGATGATAGGAATAAGGTCGATAGAGAAGGCCTGGTTAGCAAGAACAAGTTTACAACCCTTGACTACGTGTGTGGCCTCTAAACTCTTACCATTTGCTAGCTCTACAGTGTGCTTGTTGTTCAAAGGTGTTGGAATACGCTTAAGCATTTGACTAACTTCTAGTGACACGTAGCTAGTATCGGCACCCGAATCAAATAAAACTGTAACATAAAAGTCGTCGAGAAGGATCTTACCCATCACAACATTGGGGTCATTCCTTGCTTCACCTTGACCAATCACGAACACCCGCCCCTTGGCACCATTGTTGTTGTTGTTGTTGTTCCCATTGTTACCATTCCCCTGATTATTGTTATTGTTGTTGTTGTTGTTGTTCTGGTTCCTGTTCAGTTGGGGGCAATCTCTCTTGAAATGGCCTTCAGCTCCACACTGAAAGCTCCCTTTGTTGATACCTTGCTGCTGCTGTCGCTGGTTCTGAGGGGCTTGCTGTTGACGATTCTGGTTTGCGGGGTAGAAGCTTCTGCAGTCCTTGGCGGCGTGACCTGGCTTGTTGCACCGATGACAGTTACCCCTGGTGCATGGCCCGCTGTGGTGTAGGTTGCAACGATTGCATTTGGGGTGATTCCCCTTGTACCCACCATGACTTTGACCACCAGATGATTGCTGACCGGGGCTCTTGTAGTCATCAGTCTTTCTCTGCTGAGCTTGAGACTGAACAGAAGTCGAACCCTTACTTGAAGCTCCATCCCATTTCCGTTTGTTGTCACTATGGACGTCTGAAGTAGTTGCAGCACCTATGCGCTTTAGTAACCTGTTCTGCTCCACCGCCTGATCCGTGAGACGGTGAGCCAGTTGAACAACTTGCTGGATGGTGGCGAGGTTAGCTGAAGTCACATGACTTTGGATTTCTGGCACTAAGCCCTTGAGAAATAGTTCGATGTGTTTGATGGGAGGGTCTACCATAGTAGGACACAGAATAGCCAACTCATTCGATCTTTTTGTGTACGCTTCGATTTCTGACCCCGTCATCTTGAGGTTGTAGAACTCTACCTCCAACTTGTGAATGTCATCACGATTGCAATACTCCTCTTTGATCATTTCCTTAAAGTTATTCCATGGGGTGGCGTTAGCAGCGACTAACCCCAGCATTTGAACCTGGGCGTTCCACCACGTGAGCGCTAAACCCTCGAGAGTACCGGTAGCATACTTCACCCTGCGAGCCTCAGGGCATTCACACATTTCGAAGACTGGCTCGAGCTTCTTAAACCAGTGGAGGAGACCTACAGCTCCTTCAGTGCCGCTAAAACTAGTTGGTCGGCAGTCCATAAAAGTTTTAAAGGTGGACACAGGTGGCTGAGCATGTTGACCTGTTGTGGGTGAAAGAAAGGACAGAGTTTAACACAAAGGTTGGTTCACGAGAGTAGGATCTAAAGATCCTAGGATGAGTTTGGACTGCAGGATATACCTCCTGCGTGTGCAGCTGCAAGTGCCGCAGCAACTTGTTCGTTAATCAGTGCCGTCAGTTGGGCTTGAGTCATGTTAACGCGTCCACTCATGATCTTCATATAAGAGGGAAACATGAATGAGATAGGTTCGTGAAAGTGCGAGGACGGAAGAGAGTAAGCACACATGTGTTCTCATACTATAGTTGCTACGTTTATCTAAGCATACCATGAGCATAGTTCTATGAAATCTAGCAAGTAGGTAACAGAACATAAACCATATCACCTAGATTGTCGAGCCTTGCATGTGGAGTGAAGCGTCATTGTGGATCGTAGAGCACTGTACAGGTTATAGTATGATTTTAATAAAACTTTTTCCCCTTATTAAAACCAAGTTAACTATAACCAATGGCTCTAATACCAATCTGTCACACCCCCAAAATCCACCTGCGGAATACCACCGCTTGGAGGCGTGACTGACCAGGATCCAGCCACCAATCATATTGAACAAGCATGTAAGTGATTATAAAAATCCAACCAAAACAATTGGTGTCCAAACAAAACATAGTTTAAGTTGCAAGTGGAAGCATAACGTTTAAAACCAAGACATAAGTTTAATTGTTCAGAGTTTAACATGGCACACAGCTGTCCATGTCCCACAACGACTCTTCTCCATGCAAGCTCCAGCTAAGTACCTATTGACCTGCAAAGCATGTAGTAACGAGTCAACAATAATGTTGAGCGAGTTCACAGTTGGGTGTTCGTTTTAAGTTGTTTCGAAAACAGTTTCCTTTATCTGGCATCCTCCCGTGGGAGTTACCCCATGGTTGAAAACGTGATTTGTTTAACCCAATTACTCTGGCAATCCAGCCGTGGGGGCTACCCCATGTTTAGTTGTCTGGCTCTACGGCCGTGGGGGCTACCCCATGTTTATTACTAGACTCGTTACCATATCGACTGCTGACTGTAGTCATGTTTATGTGCTCTGAACTCTCAATGTCTATCATCATTGATGTGCCCAGATCCATTAGTTCACGCCCGTCCTCTGCGGCACGGTGTGAGGTTTGTCAAACCTAAATAGCGCTATCTAACTAATGAACGGCTCGCCATTGGCCTGGCGATTAAGTCGATATAAAAAAAGGAGGGACTTCGTGATAGAGTTTTGGTCTAGTGAATGTTATCTGTCCAAGAGGACGAGGAATTATATTCCTGAACCAGCACTGTCCTACCCAATAAAGGACGAGGAATCCATGTTCCTTAACCCCATTCCCAACCCCTGGGAATCCCATGCTTTGTAGAAAGTGTGAACTCACCTTGGGTTGCTCGGCAGTTTAGTTTACTTGGTTAAGTATGCTGGTCACCACGTCCTAATATGGTTACCAGTATAGGTCAGGTTTGGGTGTAAAGAAGTCACGTATATCCTACACGTATCTAACACATAGCATACATGACATATATTTATTCTCTACGTTATTGGGCCTGTCCAAGTTCTTAAACAGTAACAGTTAACACATATCCCACTTAAACAGTAACAAGCACGAGTAATCCATACACTTCGGCCCAATAACAAAGATAAGCAGCCCAGTCGAGACAGGGGGGTCTCTACTCGAGATCGCAACGGGAGGTCTCGAGTCGTGGACATCTGGTCTCGAGTAGTGCGTACATGAGTCGTAACCTCTGAGGTCTCGAGTCCAGTCTCGAGTCGAAATCACAAGATCTCTAGTCGAGACCTTGCTGGTCTCGAGTCCCTGATGTCTGCTGTTATGCTCTCGAGTCGTTGATCCGTGGTCTCGAGTTATCACTCGATGGTCTCGAGTCGCAACCGGAGGTCTTGACTCGCACACCTGCTGTTTCTAGAACATCTGCCCAGAATTGTACTAACCAATAGGATTACCATTTCATGATCTTGTGTACTATCCAACCAAAATGCATCAACATGTTTTCTTGTCTAAAACCTTAATCAATTGGATCAAACATAGAAATTTTCAAATATTCATATCACATTCAACAAGTTCTTCATCTAGGGTTTTCATCATTTTGCAATCATGATTAATCAAACAATCCATCCTAGCATGAACTCAAGTCAATATCATCATCGGCTCCTGAATCTAGCATATACAATCAATACTAGCATGCTTGCACAAGATTTATCATTAACATTCATCCATTTTCATACTATTTAATACACATCCTACTATCAACTAGCGTCACAATTATCAAATCACTTCAACCTTCCTAATCTTATAGAGATATGCATATCAAACATGGATATGAGTACCACTAACCAAACAAACGCCTTTATTAGACTCGAACAACATTCATAACACATTCATCATGCTATTCATCAAAGCAAGTAACACCATTATTCACATAAACAACTAGTGAGCATCTAAAAACACTAACCGGTTGTGAAAAGGCACCGAGACAGCAAAGAAGATGAATAAAATGGAGTGTTCGAGTGATGATGATGAGCTTGACCTAGTCTCCTTGTTGTTGCCTGACGTGATGTCGTGGTCACAATCAAATTTAATCCAATTACTACTAAATAGATAGTGGTAAGTGGGAATCGAACACAGGGAGTTTGTGGAATGTGTGTTATTTGAAGATTTATCTAAGTTACCTAAAATTAAACTAATTGCAAGAAAAGTAAAATTCAAGAGTTGGTTTGATTGGATTGGTTTTAAGAACTAATATTAACTAATTAAATTGCAAATCAAAGAGTGTTTTTGTAAACAGATTAGGAACAAGCGACCATCCTAGATTTCAGGTTTTAATCCACACTCTTGTTTATGCTTAACTAGAAAGAACCACATAGACATGGCTCGTGTTTGATTATCTGTTTGTGATGAAAGAGAACTAAGTACTCGGATTATAAAATGCGAGGTTGTTACTCGATGATCAATTGACAATTATCCAACCCTAATCCCTCCCATGATATCTCGATTGCCAGCGGCACCAAGAACGTATGGTTTAGATTAACATCAAACAATAATCAACAATTTACAAACAAATATCCAAGCACCATAATAACTCAAACAAACATTCAAAGTTATTATTCTAGAAATTCAAGCACAAACATAGTGTTTCAAAAGCAAACCTTACATCTAGGATGATCACCAAAAGTTTAGCCACGCATGACTTGGTACATCATCTTCACACAACGATTAATGTTCATACGAATCGAATACACAAACCGAATGTTAGGAATTGTTTAGAACCAAGCAAGAACAAGCAAAATCGCCCCCAATGTCTACCAAAAACGTCCAATGATGAGAATAGGTGAAAAGACATCATAAAAACTGAATAAATGAGGCAGTTATACATTTTCCCATAGCCTCCACCGTAACTTACGGTGCCACCGTAAGTTACGGTGGCCATCAAAGTGTTACGGCACAACTAGTCTGAGTTACGGTGCAATTCAAGTGAAATTCAGGTCCACCGTAAATTACGGTGGGACCGTAATTTACGGTAACCTCCTTTCTTTGTGCCTCACCAATGCTGCTGCCAATAATCTGCTCATTCACGTGTGCCTTGTATTCGTGTTAATCACAGCCGCCCCCAAAAGTGAATATGAGGTTGACTTTTGTGTCCTTTCACGTGAATATCATTCTTTGTTTTCCTAGATGTGCCGCCCCCACAAGTCAGCAACCAAAACATATGTGTCACCTAGTCCACAAGCCCACTATGTGTTATGAATTATTAAATTGCCGCCCATTATATGTGTATGTCGGCCCAATAACAATCTCCCAAGATGTCTGTCGCCAATGTGCGGCCCAATCAAAATAGTCCAAGACTTCCTCATGTGTTAGCTAGCATGTGCCAATCTCACGTGTATATGCTCCCCTTATGTCATCATTCATATATAATGTTCTTTTATTTCTTAAACTCAATATTCACGTGAATGTTATAATGAAATTGTGATGTTGACTTAGTGTTACTCACGTCCCCAAGGCTGCCTCCAAAAGTCTTCGTGACTTATGTGCCGCCCCTAATTAATAATGATGATGTTGGATTCTAGATGATGATGTCTCCTATGTCACATGATATTTAGGATGAGTATTTGATGTTGATTATTTAAAATCACAACAAAAATCATCAACCAATGTTCCACATGTACGTCCAAGTCCCTGCCATCAATCAACATATGCATTTTTCCTGTGCTCATCTTTAAATCTTTTACCGGGACCACACATTCCACTTCATCTCTAAACCCGTTAACTTTCTCAACTTAAACAATTAACCTGCAAAACCACAATTTCTCGTAGTTATCTTATTCACGATACATAACCGTGTAAAAGATGGGATATGCACGTATTTAGCTCAATTAAGGGTTGTCCTACGGACCACCCGTCACATCCCCACACTTAACCGTTGCTTGTCCCAAGCAACTCATCAAATCAATTTCTCAACAAGTGATCAATGTAAACCAAGCAAAAACATGCAATCCTTTTACTAACCTCTTTTTAACACCCAACTAATGCACCCCTCACTATGACTCTCCTCTCGGCAACAAGTAAGCACTAGCAATATGAGCTAGACACACAAAGGCTAACAGGCGATTGCACAACTATAGGCTTGTACCTAAATCGATCCTTCTCCTAAAACATGTCAAACATGAATGCAAATCAAAGGGACTTTCAAGGTTGTAACGTGGCTAGGTGTATAGGTAAGAAATGGAATATATATGAAGTAGCGAAAACTTAACCCGGTCTTTTTATTACACGAATAAGCAAACTAACAACTACCAAACTAAACTACTAAGTACAAGACAACTAAACATCCTTTCTTTTCATTTTTCATTTCTTTTTTCTTTTTTTCTTCTTTTCTTTTCTGATTTTTCTGAATTTTTTTTATATATATATATTTTTTTTCAAAGCAAACAACCATGCAATAAAGCATCAACATATCTACATCATATTACTACAACTACTACTACTAACACTAAAAGACCAGGTCAAATTTGGGTAAATTTTTAAGTAAGTAGCTAGGGGTAACAAACAATAGGCTTTTAGGCACAAAATTGGCAATTAAATGTCCAAACCCCCGCCCCTCTCGCAACCATGCTCATATATATAACTTATGAGGTCCAACCCCCCAAATCCCACACTCACACTAAAAACGAGGCTACCTAGATGTCCTTATCCTTTTCACATTCATGTCTAACTAAGGACTCAAATCGCATTCAAGCACAAGTTCTAATGCACCCCCACCCGTAGCCACTCTCATCAAAGACAATCATTATTTATATACAAACGTGGCTTCAACTCTCACCAAAAATTTGGGGTTAATCTAGGGTGTTCAAATTTTCACATCGTTTCGCTTGATTTAAAATTTTCAAAATCTTCAAAAATTCCCCCCATCCCCACACTTGGGATACATTGACCCCAATGTATGGTTTTAGGAGGCTTTGATCACTAAATTCATTCAACATCAACAAAAACTTCTTCACTCAAACCCCAAACTTCTTTTTGGATTTTTCATTTTATAATTTTTTTATGTTTTTCTTCTTTTTAAAACATGACACCACCAACAAGCACCAACCTAACATAAAATCACACACTACACCACCCAACCTCCCAACCATAAACAAAAGCAAACAACTAACTACCAACATTTCAAAGCTAACGAACACAACAAGACTAAGGAAAGAGTACATTGACCTGGTGAAGTTTTCCACAACAGATGTTGTAGATAATCCGACTTCCTATCACCACCTTCACCCAAATATCCGTACATCTTCCCCACACTTGAATGTCGCCATGGCCCTGAAACATAGAAAGATAAAAACAACAAGATCAATATAAAACCCCAGGTTGCCTCCCGAGCAGCGCTAAGTTTCGAGTCTTCAGCCAGACCGTGCCACCCCCATTTATGGTGGCTCAAAGAATCGGTTCCTATCACCTCCCCCACTGTAGCTTGTCATTGGGCAAAATGCATCCGTCTCATTTTGACTCGGTGGGTAATCAAATACACTCCTGCTTGAATCCATATGTGTTTCTTCACGGTCCGGTGGGTGCTTTTTTCTCAATCTTTGAAACACATTTTTCATACAATCACTAGACTCACCACCCTTCCTCTCAATGGGCTCATAACTAATCACTCTAGTTTGAACATCAAAGTACAACATACGGTTCTTTTCGGTCATGGTAATAATATCGTCTCTACAATTAATTTGAGCATTTGCTGTGTATAGAAACGGTCGACCTAAGATTACCCTTTATTGTGCTGCCATGTTGGTAGAAGCATAGTCCAGAACTAGAAAATCCACCGGGTATTCAAACTCTCCCAACTGAATCTTAACATTCCTAACCATTCCCCGTGGACGCCTCCAACTTCCATCCGCCAAGCTCACCATGGTGTCTATACCTTCGAGTGGACCAAAGTCGTACATATCGTATAGATCGCTTGGTAGCACACTCATGCTTGCCCCGTAGTCCAATAATGCGTGAGGGATTTTTAATTTTCCCACACGGATAGGCACGATTGGCGCTTCATACTCTTTATTATTCTCGACTTCGGCATCTTTTTCCAAACCTGCATTCACTTGATACGAAGAAGTTAGCAATGTTTCATTAAATTTATTATTTGGAACGGTGCTTACCACATTGATGTTAATGCTTTTTGTGTTCTTGGGATTTGTCACCGTGTCACTTGGTAATTGACCTTTTGCTTTCTTCAATATCGCCACGTCACTCGCAAGTTGACCCATTTGAGTGGTCAACGATTGGATGCTTTTGTCACGAACCTCGTCCTTTTGCATCCGAACCTCATCACATTGATTCATTCGTTGCATTTCACTTTGCATCACCTTCAACATCTCCATTACTTCATTTCCACCCGAAGAGCTTTGACCCGTTTGATATTGCCTTTGAAATCCTTGGTTTCCTTGGAAATTCGGGTTAGCTTGATTTGAGGGGTTCCCATAGCGAAAATTTGGGTGGTTCCTCAACCCGGGGTGGTAAGTATTAGAGTTCATGTTATTGTAATTTCTACCACCCCCTCCTTGACCTTGACCTAGAACCGCATGAACCTCTTCATATTGCCCTTCCACCATTCCTTGGCAATTTTCAGCCGCGTGACCTATTTCATTACACAATGCACAAACATCATAAATTTGGTTAGTAGTTTGAACATTACCATCATCTATTGCGTGCACTTGAGGTCGGGCAATGGCCGGTCACGCTCTCCTCGATGCTTGAGCCTTTCTCTTTGATGTAATTGCCATATTCTCTAAAAACTCCCAATCATCATTTTCATAATTTGTGCCAAAAGTTCCACCGGTAATGGACATTAAATCACGAGCATCTTCGGTGTAACACCCGAAAATTTTAAAACAAAAATATAACAACCCTCATTAAAAACTATTATTTCTTATAAGTTATAGCTCAATAGGAAACCCTAATTAAGACACCCAAGTAATTCCGTACAAACCCTAAGATTTTCAGAATTTTCAGAATCAGGATTAGGGCCCCTAAAACTCAGGGGGGGTATTCCCTACTTAACGATTATCTTAATAACTTGCGGACGAAGTTGAATTTAATGATTTCGTCGACTCAGCTAGCCTAGTCCCACACGTGGCAACCCTATACATAAAATAAGTTCTCTCGCGGGCCGCCTCAAGTTAGCTTAATTCTCACGCGGGCCGCCTAAGGGTCAAAATTCACCTATAAATACAGGAGCTTGGGACTTGATTCTGGGCACAAAAACGACGAAGAAATTCACAAAATACACCGAGTTATGTTCTGTTTATCACCAATAACACACACTAAACACTAATTAGTAGGGGGGTGCTGCTGCAGAACAGGGTAATAACTCAATCGCTGATACGATTCATTGTCCGATCGATCAATATATCCAATGGATGTTTAAGTGCCGCCCACATTAGGGTTATACTTTATCGTTCGTCATTAATTTGACGGATCATCGTTAATTCGATGGATGAAGTATTGTACTTTATCGTTCGTCATTAATTTGACGGATCATCGTTAATTCGATGGATGAAGTATTGCACTTTGTCATTCGTTGTGAGGGTTGATCTCGTGAGTTATCGTAAATGTTGTATTAAGTTACTTACCTAGTTTGTGTGCAAATTAGGTTAAGAGGATAATCAGTAGGCTAAACTCTGCCCGTATAAATCTACAATTGAAAACAAGGTAGCATCACTTGGAAATTTTAAGGTACGGATAGATTCCTTTCCTTCGATTTACGTCGTTTGAATTTAAGTATATCATTTCTAATTTTAAGTTATGTATTAAGATTAAGTTATAAGTTCCGTACGGATAGAATTCCCTTCTTTCGATTTATGTCCGTTGGGTACGGATCGACTCCTTTTCTTTCGATTTATGTCATTTTGAAATAAGTATATTATTCCTGATTTTAAGTTCCGTATTAAGATTAAGTTATGAAATAAGTTATAAATTCCGTACGGATAGAATCCTTTATTTCGATTTATGTCGTTTTGATCCAAGTATATTATTCCTGATTTTAGATTCCGTATTAAGATTAAGTTATGAAATAAGTTATAAATTCCGTACGGATAGAATCCTTTATTTCGATTTATGTCGTTTTGATCCAAGTATATTATTCCTGATTTTAAATTTCGTATTAAGATTTAGTTATGAAATAAGTTATAAGTTCCGTAAGTATAGAATTTTTTTCTTTCGATTTATGTCATTTGGATATAAGTATATCATTTCTGATTTTAAATTCCGTATTAAGATTTAAGGTATAAGTTATAAGTTCAGTACGGATAGATTACTTTTCTTTCGATTTACGTCGTTTGGACATTTCTGATTTTAAATTCCGTATTAAGATTAAGATAAGTTATAAGTTCAGTACGGATAGAATTCCTTTCTTTAGATTTATGTCCGTTGGGTACGAATTGAATCCTTTCTTTTGATTTATGTCAATTGAATACAAGTTCCGTATTAAGATTAAGTAAGTTATAAATTCCTTACATATAGAATCCTTTATTTCGATTTATGTCAGTTAGGCACGTATAGAATCCTTTATTTCAATTTATGTCAGTTAGGTACGTATAGAATCCTTTCGATTTATGTCCGTTGGGTACGGATCGACTCCTTCCTTTCGATTTATTTCATTTTGAGATAAGTATATTATTCCTGATTTTAAGTTCCGTAATTAAGATTTAGTTATGAGATAAGTTATAAATTCCATACGGCTAGAATCCTTTCTTTCGATTTATGTCAGTTGGATAAGTATAGAATCCTTTCTTTCGATTCATGTCCGTTGGGTACGGATAGAATCATTTCTTTTGATTTATGTCATTTGGATATAAGTATATGATTTTAGATTCCGTATTAAGATTAAGATATGAAATAAGTTATAAATTCCGTAGAATCCTTTCTTTCGATTTATGTCAGTAGGATATGTATAGAATCATTTCTTTCGATTTATGTCAGTTAGATACGTATAGAATCCTTTCTTTCGATTTATGTCCGTTGGGTACAGATAGACTCCTTTATTTCGAATTACGTCATTTGGATATAAGTATATCATTCCTGATTATAAATTTCATATTAAGATTAAGTTCTGAAATAAGTTATAACTTCCGTATTAAGATTAAGTTATGAAATAAGTTATAAATTCCGTATTAAGATTAAGTTAGGAAATATGTGTTAGAAGTAACAAACGTTTTGAAAAAGGTTTTGCATCAGTTATTTAGAAAATGGTTTATTTTATACAAGTTTCATTTTATACTCTAGTGGTTCCTTATTAACGAGTCAAGGTTTTATCTTGTTTCGTTTAATAAACCACAATATGGGGACGAAATTGTCAAGATAGGATTGATATCCACACCTTGGTGACTGGTTCCACTCTTAGATTTTCAATCTCGCCAAAGATTCGTATTTTCAATCAAATTATTATTTACAAGTTACAAGTTAAATATCTTAAGGCTTACAAGTTATAAGTAAATAAATTACAAGTTTAATATTATATACAAGTATTATGTTACTTAAGTCAAATTATAATACCATTATATTACTATGTCTTTTTAAAACTCCTCACGTCTTTGATTATCGGTTCATTTGACAGTCCGTTAAATTCCTATTCTAAACTTTGGATTTTGCTTTCATATCATGCGATAGTTTTCTGTTAAGTTGTACTCATTATCGCATGTTCCAATATATGTTCCGTTTTGTTCTGAAAATAAGTTTTATAAGTTATGTGAATAAGTTCATTTGTACTCTGATACCCTGAGTATCGCTTCTCGTGGAGTGTCCCACGAGCATGTTGTTGCGGCATCGACATCATGTGCTCTATCCGTGACGGAGAGATTAGTTCACGGCGTCTCTTAGGTACAAGTGTGGTACAAAGCAACTAGGAGGCGTATGGATCGATCCTAGGATTTCAGTTTTCAGGAAATGGATAACGGGTATGCCAACTCGCCATTTCGTGTGATAAGTATGCAGGAGTAGCTACCTGTGTATTGTCACGTTTTCAGTTTGCTCATGGGTACATCCGTAAGATATGATTAGGAAATTATGTTTTTGCATAGTATCATTTTCACATGAAGTTACCTCCGGATATTAAATAAAATAAGCTTTTGTTTTCCTCTATCCGCACACTGGGCAAAACTTTCCAAAAATTTTGCTCAGACGTACGTTTTTTGTGTGTTTTCTTCTTTACGTTAGGTTATCAAGACAAGCTGGGACGGAATATGGAAGCGTGCTCGAGTGTTTGGAAAAGACGGTAGAAATAATTGTAATGGATTAGATATCCTTCATTAAGCTGTAAAGCCTTGTAATACATTTAAGTATAAATGGAATTATGTTTTTGATCTGACTACTGTTATTGTGATACGCCGGCCCATTCCGGGACGGGGTGTTACATTCGGCACTCAACCCCTCGTGGAAGGCATTCATCAACTCCCAAAGTTCAATCCCATGGTAAGGGCAATTCTTTATCATCATATTAAATCATTCAAATGCCTCATGGAACATCTCACCATGTTGTTGTTGGAAGCTCCTCAACCCCTTTCTAGCATCGTTGGTCTTTTGGGCGGTATAGAATTCGTCTAAGAAAATTTGTTGCATCTCCGCCCAAGTATAAATGGATGCTGAAGGCAAAGTGTAGAACCACTTCTTTGCCTTGTCCTCCAAAGAAAACTGAAATAGGACCAACTTGACATCATCTGCCGAAAAACCGTGACTCCCAAAAGTATTGCAAATTGAGTCATAGGCCTCTAAATGGAAATACGGTTCCTCCGTTGCTAGCCCTTTGTATTTCGGCAAACTTTGCAAAGAATTTGTTCTTACTTCAAAGGTTCTCCCTTGGTTGTTATGAGGGATAACCACCGGTGAAGGGTTTTGAGTAATTATCGGCCTGAAATGTGCTTTTATTCCCCTTGCTTGTTCCCTAAGATGCCTTCTTGGAACACCCAATCGACCCCTTGGACGAATAGGACCCATAGGTCTTGGTATATGCCCTTGTGGTACGAACGGTGGTTGAAATTGTTGTTGTGGCATCGGTTGGTGTTGAATCGACCTTTGAAATTGTGGTTGTACATTTTGCGGTCGGACTTGTTGCAATGGTATAGGGCGTTGCATTTGTGGCCCTTGTGGTCTTGGCCGAATGTGTTGTGGTATAATTTGTTGTTGTTGTGGCATTCCATCTACACTTGCCATCCCTTGAGATTGGCTTTGCACATAACCGAACTCTCCTTGATCACCATAACCCCCATAAGCATACCCGTCTTCATCGTAGCCCTCAAAATCTTCGTATCGTTCCTCATATCCATCTCCCCTATACCCGAAGTTTGCCCAAATGGAAGGGTTGAGTATTGAAATCCCGCTTGGTTCGATGGTCTAAATGTTGAAGTAGCATGGACAATGGTTGTATTTGGTGGTATTGAATAATGGGAAGATGATTGACCGGAAACTGGGAAGAAATGAGTGAGTGGTGGAATCGTAGTAGATGGGCTAAAGGAAAGATTAGGTTCATTTTGAGAAGTAATCGGTTGTGTGGTGTTAGATGGTGTAGTGTCATGAGGTGGAGTAGGAATTGTAGTGGAATTTGGTATGGTTGTGTTTGGTGATGGTTGTGTGGAAGTAGGTATAAATGATGAGGTCGTTTGACCCGTTGTGGGTGGTACTTGTGTTTCGTCCATGATATTTCTCGGTGTAATGGGTGAAGTTGGTGAACCAATGATTCTGTTTTCGCGTAGTAAAACTCGGTTTTGCCTTAGCGTTCTTTCGATCTCCGGATCAAATGACAATGGTGAAGCTTTGTGAGAACCTCTAGTATGCATGCACCCGTAGAACCTGCACACTAAACACACCAGTGTAAACCCGAAAATAACAAAGCAAAACTAACAAACTGACACACGTTGCGCACTACTCCCCGGCAGCGGCGCCAAAATTTGACGTGATGTCGTGGTCACAATCAAATTTAATCCAATTACTACTAAATAGATAGTGGTAAGTGGGTATCGAACACAGGGAGTTTGTGGAATGTGTGTTATTTGAAGATTTATCTAAGTTACCTAAAATTAAACTAATTGCAAGAAAAGTAAAATTCAAGAGTTGGTTTGATTGGATTGGTTTTAAGAACTAATATTAACTAATTAAATTGCAAATCAAAGAGTATTTTTGTAAACAGATTGGGAACAAGCGACCATCCTAGATTTAAGGTTTTAATCCACACTAATGTTTATGCTTAACTAGAAAGAACCACATAGACATGGCTCGTGTTTGATTATATGTTTGTGATGAAAGAGAACTAAGTACTCGGATTATAAAATGCGAGGTTGTTACTCGATGATCAATTGACAATTATCCAACCCTAATCCCTCCCATGATATCTCGATTGCCAGCGCCACCAAGAACGTATGGTTTAGATTAACATCAAACAATAATCAACAATTTACAAACAAATATCCAAACACCATAATAACTCAAACAAACATTCAAAGTTATTATTCTAGAAATTCAAGCACAAACATAGTGTTTCAAAAGCAAACCTTACATCTAGGATAATCACCAAAAGTTTAGCCACGCATGACTTGGTACATCATCTTCACACAACGATTAATGTTCATACGAATCGAATACACAAACCGAATGTTAGGAATTGTTTAGAACCAAGCAAGAACAAGCAAAATCGCCCCCAATGTCTACCAAAAACGTCCAATGATGAGAATAGGTGAAAAGACATCATAAAAACTGAATAAATGAGGCAGTTACACATTTTCCCGCAGCCTCCACCGTAACTTACGGTGCCACCATAAGTTACGGTGGCCATCAAAGTGTTACGGCACAACTAGTCTGAGTTACGGTGCAATTCAAGTGAAATTCAGGTCCACCGTAAATTACGGTGGGACCGTAATTTACGGTAACCTCCTTTCTTTGTGCCTCACCAATGTTGCTGCCAATAATCTGCTCATTCATGTGTGCCTTGTATTCGTGTTAATCACAGCCGCCCCCAAAAGTGATTATGAGGTTGACTTTTGTGTCCTTTCACGTGAATATCATTCTTTGTTTTCCTAGATGTGCCGCCCCCACAAGTCAGCACCCAAAACATATGTGTCACCTAGTCCACAAGCCCACTATGTGTTATGAATTATTAAATTGCCGCCCATTATATGTGTATGTCGGCCCAATAGCAATCTCCCATGATGTCTGTCGCCAATGTGCGGCCCAATCAAAATAGTCCAAGACTTCCTCATGTGTTAGCTAGCATGTGCCAATCTCACGTGTATATGCTCCCCTTATGTCATCATTCATATATAATGTTCTTTTATTTCTTAAACTCAATATTCACGTGAATGTGATAATGAAATTGTGATGTTGACTTAGTGTTACTCACGTCCCCAAGGCTGCCTCCAAAAGTCTTCGTGACTTATGTGTCGCCCCTAATTAATAATGATGATGTTGGATTCTAGATGATGATGTCTCCTATGTCACATGATATTTAGGATGAGTATTTGATGTTGATTATTTAAAATCACAACAAAAATCATCAACCAATGTTCCATATGTACGTCCAAGTCCCTGCCATCAATCAACATATGCATTTTTCCTTTGCTCATCTTTAAATCTTTTACCGGGACCACACATTCCACTTCGTCTCTAAACCCGTTAACTTTCTCAACTTAAACAATTAACCTGCAAAACCACAATTTCTCGTAGTTATCTTATTCACGATACATAACCGTGTAAAAGATGGGATATGCACGTATTTAGCTCACTTAAGGGTTGTCCTACGGACCACCCGTCATTGCCGATTGATCCAAGAGAATGAGGGAAGAAGGATGTTGAGACTTAGGGTTTTAGTGAGAGAGAGGGAGAGTGTGGAGGGGAGTGTGTGAGAGTGAGTGTGGGCTTGGGGTTTTTATACTTGGTTTTGGGTTTCGAGAGGTGCATGGCCCAACCGGCCCACCATTTTACTGTTCACTCGAGACCAAGCGGTCTCAAGTCTGGTCCTTGTGTTTTGGTTCCGGTTCACTACATACATACTTCTATAAAACTATACTTTATACGTACACATTGAGATAAAGAATAGTTTGAACGAAAGATTTTTAGCTGCACAAAAAGAAGCTGTGTTGGAAGCTAACTATACTGATGAAAAGCTAGGAGTAACTGAGGAGCAGTTATCCTATGACAAGGACGGAATCCTGAGGTTAAATGGACGAATATGGGTTCCAGTTTATGGAGGACTTCGGGATGTTATCCTCCAGGAAGCCCACATGTCCAAATATTCTATTCATCCTGGAGCGGATAAGATGTATCAGGATCTAAAGGAAAACTATTGGTGGATAGGCTTGAAAAAGTCTGTAGCCGCCTATGTAGCTAAATGCTTGACGTGCGCGCAAGTCTAAGCTGAGCATCAGAAGCCGTCAGGTTTGCTACAACAGCCTGAACTCCCCACATGGAAGTGGGAGATGGTGACAATGGATTTCATCACCAAATTACCAAAGACAAGGAAGGGAAATAATACTATATGGGTGATAGTAGATAGACTGACTAAGTCAGCACATTTCCTACCCATTAAGGAGACGTATAGCTCTGACATGTTAGCCCAATTGTGCGTAGATAAGATTGTATCTCTGCATGGCGTTCCAGTGTCAATTATCTCTGACAGAGATACGAGATACACATCACATTTTTGGAAAAGTTTCCAACAGTCTTTGGGCACGCGCTTGAATTTTAGTACAGCTTACCATCCTCAAACGGATTGGCAGAGTGAGCGTACGATCCAAACTCTGGAAGACATGCTTCGTGCATGTGTGATTGATTTAGGTGGTAGTTGGGATAACCACCTGCCATTGATCGAGTTCTCCTATAACAATAGCTATCATACAAGCATTAAGGCTGCGCCTTTTGAGGCATTATATGGTAGAAAATGCAGAACACCTATTTGTTGGGCGGAAGTAGGAGAAGTTCAATTATCAGGACCTAATTTAGTCTTTGAAACAACGGACAAGATTTTCCAGATTCGTGACCGCCTGAAAGCTGCCAGAGATAGGCAGAAAAGCTACGCAGATCCAAAGCGTAAACCTCTAAAGTTTGAGGTTGGTGATAAAGTTTTGCTTAAAGTATCACCCTGGAAGGGAGTGATGCGGTTTGGTAAGAAAGGTAAATTAAGCCCAAGGTATATAGGACCATTCGAGGTCATCGAATGTGTCGGGTCAGTGGCTTATAAGTTGAACTTGCCTGAAGAGCTCAGTGGTATTCACAATGTTTTTCACATCTGCAATCTGAAGAAATGCCTAGCTGACGAATCGCTAGTCATACCACATACGGATGTGCATATAGATGAGAGCTTGAAATTTGTGGAAAAACCATTGTCGATTGAGGATCGACAGGTAAAGAAGCTTCGAAGGAAGCATGTGCCTATCGTAAAGGTCAAATGGGATGCCCGTAGAGGTCCCGAATACACGTGGGAGGTGGAGTCCACGATGAAATAAAAGTAACCTCAATTGTTTCAGTAAATCTCGAGGTCGAGATTTCTTTTAAGGGGGTGAGGATGTAACACCTCGAAAATTCATGTCCAATAATGTATTGACACGTGTCACGGACTTTAAACGTGTAAAGAATTAAGTTAAAGGGACTAAAGTTGACAAACAAGGAAACTATGTGAATATAAGGGTCCAAAGTGTCAACAAAGGATAAATATATTCTAAAATAGCCCTACATGATGTTTATAACCTTAAACGAATAAATCATGGATCATACGAACCTAATCGTGAAAGAAAGTGAGGAATTACAAACTACAGGGGTTAAATGTGTCAACATGTTTAAAGTATACCTCTGAGTGACCTTTTATCAAACCCGAAGCTTTGTGATGATAAATTATACTCACTAGAATATGTGGTAAAATTTTCACCAAGTTTCGATATCGTATGAGAAAGTTATGACAATATTCGTATACGAGGGGTTAAAAGCGTCAATGTTGAAAATTATGACTTTTCGGATAAGCACAAAGCTAACCAAGGACTTGACAATGTTTAAACATGTCTTGGAGTCCTTAGAAGTAAGGTTAGAGGGCTAAAAGTGCAAGAAAAACACTTAAAACCATGTATGGAAGGACCAGGGACTGAAATGTAATGGTTTAAACTTGTTTGGCTGGTTCTGGCAGGCCAGGCGGCCCGCATAAGAAACCCTTAAGGGTTTACGCGGCCCGCTTGAGAGACACTACGACAGAAAACTTGCAGGTGCCAGTTGCAGGTCTGTAACCGACTTAAAATGGTTGTTTTCTTATACCAGAGGCCTCTCCAATGGTTTAGCATGCAATAGGGACACCTGGGGACATCTTGTAACATTTGTAGACTATGTTGGCACCATCTCATGCAATCAAAATTGATATATAAGAGCACCTAAGTTGCAACATTTGGGCACTTGCATTTACAAAATTCACAAGACTCACATCTGGAGCTCTCTGGTCACCAAGCAAGCCTCCTTAAGATCCCTAGTCGTGATTAGGACTCTTGTAAGTGTTCTTAACCCTTCCTAATTCAGTTTAGCTTAGTTAATTAGCTAAAAGTCAAACCGTCGTAATTAAAGTTTGACTTCGAGATTAATTAATATTTGCTCAGTAAAATCTCGAATTGAAAGTACCTATAAGTAGGTAATTATGTGGGTAATAAACTCTTAAAAGGGTACTCTCTGATTCCCACTCTAACTAGGTCAATTGTCGGGTCAAACTTGTTATTAAAAAGTCAACAAAATGCTTATTTTCAAATTAATGCATAATTAGCAATGTAGGAGACATGCAACCTGTTTGATCACTAATATAACTTGGTAATTAATGTAAGAACATGTCTAAACATGTTCAACCCGACAATTTTCAGTTTAGACCCAGATCGGAACCGAAAGTCGCATAAATTGACTTTTGATTTGACTTTCAGTTCTGACCCGTTTAAGCATGTTTTAGAATTGCCTTAGAGCTTTATTTGGACCAGGTTTCATATAAGTATAACTCCCTGAGATTATACAACTTGGTTCATTAGTTATCCGATTCATATGCATGTTTCCTTTAAGTGCTTAAATGTTGACTATTATGCCCTTAGTTACTGATTTATAAACTTGCACCTAAAATTTAACATCAGTTTGAGGTCTAGATTAAGAGTTATGCTCATTAGCGTAATTAGAAAGCTTTTTATTAAATAAATGGCGTAATTAGCATATAGCCTATCTAAACCCACTTTTTGATGTCAAACTTTTTAACCACTGATGTAATATAATATTTTGGGATTTTTGAAGATTTTTATTTAATTTTTGGCTGAGCATAACATAGGTCTCTAAGTTTGATTCGGTTAATGCCGGTTTTGCCCTTTTAAGCCATAAAATGAGTTTTACAAATCCTTTTAACCCCAAACCTTTTTCTACTGATTTTATTTGATAAATAAAATATTTTGAGCCTTCTAGAATTATAAAAATATCAGCTTTCCTTTGAAAACCCGGAAATGGCTCCAAATCGCCTTTTTAAGCGTTTTTAACGCATAGTATGTGCTAAAACTATATTAAACATATAAGGTTGATACCTACTGATATTTTTAGTATATTTTTATATATTAACAGTAATTAAAAGTTTTTAAAATCAGGTTTCCAGTTTTGACCTTTTAAGCCTAAGTGAAATTACCAAAATACCCCTAAGATGCATAGTTTGGTTTTAAATGATAAATTTCACATATAGGTCATACCCTACTGTTATAACTTATTAAATTAAGTGTATTTACTGAATAAATCAGACCTGTAACTCAGATTACTAATTAAACTCTTTTATAACCTTTTAAATGACCAAAATGCCCTTACGAGGCATAGTTTGAGTTTAAATCCATTTCGGGCATAATAGGGGATATCTTACTGATGTCTCAACATATTTAAGGCATATTAACTTAGGAAACTTGTATATGACTCATATGGTTACCCGTTACGCCCTTTTCGCGTTCGGTTCGGTTTATGTAACTAGTTTGCATAAATTGACCGAGACGGGTCAAACCTTATCATTTTTGTCTCAAAATCCAGAATGTGTTTAGTTTACCCATATTATACAAGTCTTCAAGCTTGTCGGGTCTAAATCACATTCCATTCCGGTCTTTGCTTAATCGTGCGTTTGAACCGTATCTTCCTTTGAAACTAATCGGTCTATGCTTAAGCTTAAATAAAGACCCGTTAGAAATCTAATAGGTTATTACAAACCTTTGTTCCAGAATAGGGGACCCAGTTAAAGCTACACGCACTTGCTAATTGTGATTTATACTTGCAAAGGTAAATACTTTTAACTTATTTTCCCTATACAGGCTTGGGGTATGGTATATAAAATACCGCTTGGTCGGGCATTGAATCTTTAATCGAATAGAGGTTAAATCATTGATATGCTCCATTTTGAAATGTTTTGTTTGGTTAAAGCCTTTGGGGGGTTAATGACCATGTCCCGGATATCCTTGGCATCATCTTACGAGATGGCCACGACCTAAGCACGGGGTGTCGGCGTACACCCGTCAGTGCCTAACCAAATAATGTGGTGTGTCTATTGATCTTTAACCCGGTCTACGGATCGGGCTACTGAATGCATAAGAAACATGTAATTCTTTTACAAGATTATATTCAAATAATTATCCCAAGTTATAAAATGTTTTGTGCCACGTGCATTCAAATCAATTTTCAAACCTTTTCAAAATGTGTTAGTTAAATTGTATTTACCAGTGTAAACTGACGTATTTTCCAAAAGGTTAAGTGCAGGTACTACTCGTACTAGGCTGGCTGTCTTCTAGCGTCCACAATAAGTCTCGCAAGCTTGGATGTCAATAAAAACTGTTGAACAATATCTCCTTTTTAGTTTTGATCCGCCTGTGGATCCGTTTCAACTATTTCGTGATATTGAATATTACAATTTATTAAAGTTGAAATGAATCTATCTTTGCTTCCGCTGTGCATTTAAATTTGTGTTGTTTGACTATGATGATATCAACTACGTCACGATACTCCCCACCGGGCCCACCGGTAACACGTGGAAATATCGGGGTGTGACAGGATAGAGCCACAGAGGTCTGCTTTTTGCATTGCCAGGTAACCAAGCGTGGTCCGAAAAACTGACATCCCGCTGTTGTTGATTTAGCGTTAACTTTGCAGCGTCCGAAATCTGAATCGGAATAACCTTCGAGCATGAATTCGCCATCTTTTGGATACCACAACCCCAACGATGGAGTTCCTTTAAGGTAGCGTAATATCCTTTTAACAATGACCATGTGCGAAGCTCTCGGGTTAGATTGATATCTTGATGCGAGGCAGGTTGGATACATAATATCGGGTCTTGAAGCAGTCAAGTACATCAGCGATCCGATCATGGAACGATACATCGTTTCATCTACCTTCTCTCCGGTGAGATCAGGGTTTATCCCATGGTTCGTTGCTAAAGGGGTGGAAGCTGGAGTAGAACCTGACATCCCAAATTTCTCCAAGATATCATGAACGTACTTCTTTTGATGTATGAAAATTCCCTTAGGCAGTTGATCAACCTGTAGACCCAAAAAGAATTTCATCTCACCCATCGATGACATTTCGAATTTCTGCTTCATAACTCTTTCAAAATCTTTGCATAAATTCTCATTTGTTGACCCAAATATGATGTCGTCCACATATATTTGAACTATCAGAAGATGTCCGTTGACCTCTTTAGTGAAGAGAGTGGCAACCACTTTTCCACGAATAAAGCTGTTGGCTAGCAAGTGTTGAGACAATGTCTCATACCAAGCTCTCGTGGCCTGGTGTAAACCATACAGCGCTTTGTCTAACAAGTAGACCTTGTCTTTGTGGATTGGATCGGTGAAGCCCGGTGGCTGTCCAACATATACCTCCTCTTTTACCTTCCCGTAGAGAAACGCCGATTTAACATCTAACTGATATACTTTAAAATTTTTCCAAGATGCAAATGCTATGAAGATTCTGATCGCTTCTAGTCGAGCAACCGGAGCATATACTTCAGTGAAATCTATCCCCTCTTGCTGACTGAAACCCTGGACTACGAGTCGAGCTTTGTTACGAATAATAACCCCTCTATCGTCCCTCTTGCACTTGAACACCCAATTGGTGTTTATCTTCCTCTGACCCTCAGGCAAGTCTACTAACTTCCACACTCCCAACTTCTCAAACTGACTCAACTCTTCTTGCATAGCATTGACCCAAGAATCTTCAGTTAGCGCCTCCTTATATGTTTGCGGTTCGATCTGCGAAATAAAACAACTAAGTGAAAACTCAGTTTGTAAAGGTGCTACTATAGAATAAAAACAAGTAAGTCCTTGGTCAATTTGACGTCTAGTGCGAACGCCTGATTGCAATTCTCCAATGATCAGCTCCTCTGGATGGTATGAAAGAGTTCTCGGCATAACCTCGCCTGAAACATCTACCTCAACTTCCAGATTAGTAACATTCTAATTTGCACCTTGTTCACTGACTAGGTTTGTTTGACTTGAAATCTGAATTTGCTCCCCCTCAGAATCTGAATCACCATGATCAAATACTGGCATGTTCTCATATTCTTGATTATCATTCTGTGCCGTCTGATTATCATGAGCAACTTCATTTTGTTGGATATCAACATGTTCTCCAGCATTTCTTGGACCTGCTTCATCATCATTTGAAGTTTGTCGTGGTCGTCTTGAATACTCAGCTGGGAACCTTTCCTGTGAAGACTCATACTCTCTTAGAATATCCAACTCGTCAAAGAAATCTTGTTGTTCTTCTTCTTCCATGTCAAACGAATCCCACAATTTATCGTAATTAAAACGCCATGAATCTCCAGGATTCTGCGGTGGCATTGTGTAAGCTTGACACTCAACATTGTGTGCTTCAATAATCCGCTTCATGCTTGGAACAAAGACTCGTTTCTGAGGACTTGAATAACCCACGAAAATTCCTTCAATGCTCTTTGCACCAAATTTTCCAAAAGGCTCTAGAACAGTGCAGGATTCTCGATTTGTCGCGGTCACTCCACCGCCACCACCAGTCCAGCAACAGCCTTCGGAGCCACCGAGGCGAAGAAGATTGAACGCACGGATATCCGCGCGAGGAGGAGTGCGCATCAACACCCCTCCACTTTCAAGTGGCAGCCGCTACTCGCCACTTCATGAAGAACCGCAGGCGGGTGAGTCTCCAAACCCCGTCTCGGAAGTAAACTCAGCAACGGTCGCACTGCCACCATTGGGATTTGGCGACCCTATACCTACATACACCGGTGCGGCGGCATATAATCCCTTCGAGCAGCCGATCCACACCAATTACAACTATGCCGAGGCTGATCCTTACTTGGTAGCGTCGAACTACAATGCTCTCCATCTGGAAGGTCCCTATGGAGGTCCTTGGACTACGGGATACCCGACATATGGATACCCACCATATGGGTATCAGCAACCGCCGCCCCCTCAACCTCCGCATTATCAGCAACCCCCGCAGCCGCCGGTGATGTCACCACCACAGTATCAAGAAATCCTTCAGGGGATAAATGAGGTGCGGCAGGAGGTGCGGGAAGACCGTAGGCATAACCGAGGGATGTTCAAGAAAGTGGTGGACTTAATCAAGGGAAAAAGCAAGAAGGACCATTAGATCCTTCATTTTATTTTATTATAGTAATCATGTCCCTGCGTGGACATTTGTTTCTGTATTCTGCCCCTGCGTGAGCATGTCTTTTAGTATTCTGCCCCTGCATGGGCATGTCTTTCTGTTGGCCCCTGCGTGGGTATGTTTATTTTGTAGAAGTCCCGTTTAGGGCCAAATTTGTACTGATTAAATTGTGATGGAATGATTTAATTTTCATTTTCATTTTTGCTGCTAAATACATGCATAAACATAAATCATAAAATAAATGAAAATGATAAACCTATTATAAGATCTACCATTATAATTAAAATGGCAAAATCTAAAAAGGATCAGACCTAGCCACATGTCACTTTAAGACAGGGCCAAGATGGTATTTCCATAATTAGATTTAGATCCATATAAACATCTCAATTTAAGATTATTCTGCGTTAGTTAATAAAAAGAATCTTAAAAGTAAAACCTAGCTTGAATGTCATTATAAGACCTGGCCAATATGGTCAAACCTGTTTTAAAAGATTCAAATCCTTGTTAACATCTGCAAACATGTTAACATTCTTGGCTAATGTGATCTGCAAAATCACATATGTCACCTTTGTGTTAAATTATCTCAGTTATTTAATTAAACATCCGATTGTGATGTAATGCCTACGGGCTATAATTATTATCATATAAGGCAAAAGACAGTCGTAGATTATAAACTCCCTGTCTAGCAAGTTAATGAACCTTGATTTAAACCTTAATAACTAGATCCTATAAGATCTAAATTTATAATTTAAAAATTTTCCACGTGACTAGGCCTGTTGTGCCAATATTCTATTTCATTCTAGATCAGGGTTACTAATAAAAAGTCCCGAATGAAATTACTTAACAAATTAACTAGTATGGCTCTTTAATTACCATGGTTAATAAATTATCAAGATGAAAGACATATTATAATTCCTTAAATGAATCATTGTCATCATCTTATGTAGCAGTTCAACTACATGGCCGAGTCTGACAAGGTCAACAGTCGGCCAAAGGAAAATCATGACACCACCAGGATCAATATAACTGGTGCAGAACTCCGAACATTGATTGACAACGCCGTCACTAAATCCATAGAGAGGCAATATAGTGAATCGAGTAGTACTCGAAGCAGGACCCAATCAGCACCCCATTCTAAGCCAAAAACACATTCTGATGCTCATAGTAAGCCACCCACTAAGCTAGATAAGCCAAAGAAGGATGATGATGATCATCACTCCTCGAACCAGCAAAGTGTCCCGTCAAGGAAAATCGAGCTTAAACAGGAACCGCGTGGTAAGTTCTGTACGTATAAATACTTCGTGTCATGCAAACCCAGAGACTTTACTGGGGAGAAGGGAGCGATTGACTGCATGACATGGTTGGATGAAATGGATACCGTGGTTGACATCAGCGGGTGCGCTGATAAGGATGTAGTAAAGTTTGTGTCTCAATCGTTCAAAGGTGAGGCCTTAGCCTGGTGGAAATCATTGATTCAAGCTACAGGGAAGATTCCACTGTATAACATGACATGGGAACAATTTGTTACCCTCATCAAGGAGAACTACTGTCCTCAGCATGAGGTTGAAAGGATTGAGTTAGATTTTCTGTCATTGGTAATGAAAAATCTGGATTGCCAAGCTTACCTCACAAGCTTTAATACAATGTCAAGGCTGGTTCCTTATATTGTGACCCCGGAACCCAAAAGAATAGCTCGTTTCATTGGGGATTTAGCCCCAGAGATTAAGGCAAGTGTAAAAGCCTCTCAGCCAACTACATTCAGGTCTGTGGCTGATATATCCTTGTCCCTTACACTGGACGCGGTCAGGCAGAGATCGCTGAGGAACACGGATGCCGAGAAAAGGAAGCGTGAAGATGACAATTCACGGCGGTCAGATAAGAAGCACCGAGGAAATAATGACCACAAGAAGGGGTCGGGATCTAAGAAGGATGGGCAACAATCTGGAGATAAGCCCAAGTGTAAGGTTTGTAAGAAGCACCATTTTGGGAGGTGCCGACTTGAGTCGAAATCCCAGTCTCAGCCAAGGCCATGTGGGATTTGCAAATCTTTGGAACACAAGACCCTAGAGTGTAAGAAACTGAAGGACGCAACATGCTACAGTTGCAATGAAAAAGGGCACATTAAATCCAATTGCCCAAAGATCACCAAGAAAACCGAGGATGGGAAAAAGACCAATGCTAGGGTCTTCAAGATGGATGCAAAGGAAGCTGTTCAGGACGACAACGTGATCACATGTACTTTTCTCATAAATGATGTTTATGCTAGAGTATTGTCTGATTCTGGAGCGGATAAGTCTTTTGTGGATAACAAGTTTTGTGAGTTGTTGAAATTGCCTGTAAAAGCCTTAAGTGTGAAGTATGAGATAGAATTAGCTGATGGAACCATAGAAATCGCCTCAACTGTGTTAGATGGATGTGTTATATCCCTTAGGAACCACTCTTTTCCTTTGTCCTTACTTCCCTTTAAGCTAGCCGGTTTTGATATAGTGATAGGTATGGATTGGTTATTGCATAACCAAGCCCAGATAGTGTGCAATAATAAGCAAGTGGTAATTAAGACTCCGTCTGGTGATCCACTTACCATTCAGGGAGACACCCAATATGGACTGCCTGAGCAAGTGTCCATGCTCAAGGCATCCAGATGTCTGAAGAAGGGCTGTGTCATTTATATGGCACAGGTTACTATTGATGAGCCGAAGCCTAAGATTGAAGACATCCCCGTCTTTTCAGAATATCCTGAAGTTTTTCCTGAAGAACTACCTGGTTTACCACCAGATAGGCAAGTGGAATTCTGAATTGACATCATCCCTGGAGCAGCACCTGTTGCTAGAGCACCTTATAGGTTGGCACCAACAGAGATGAAGGAGTTGAGGACGCAGTTAGATGATCTACTAGCCAAGGGTTTCATTAGTCCTAGTTCGTCTCCTTGGGGAGCACCGATCTTGTTTGTCAAGAAGAAGGATGGATCGATGCGTCTGTGCATCGATTACCGTGAGCTTAATAAGGTCACTATCAAGAATAGGTATCCTTTGCCCAGGATCGACGATCTGTTCGATCAATTACAAGGGGCAAGCTACTTCTCTAAGATCGATTTGAGGTCAGGCTATCATCAGTTGAAAGTTAAGGATGAAGGTGTACACAAGACAGCATTTAGGACTCGCTATGGTCATTACGAGTTCCTAGTGATGCCATTTGGGCTCACTAATGCACCTGCGGCATTCATGGATCTCATGAATCGCGTCTGCAAGCCCTACTTGGACAAATTTGTCATCGTCTTCATTGACGACATCCTCATCTACTCGAAGAACCAAGCTGACCATGAGAAACACCTTCGTTGTATTCTTAAACTTCTACATCATGAGAAACTCTACGCCAAATTCTCGAAGTGTGAATTTTGGCTTCGAGAAGTCCAATTCCTTGGACATGTGGTTAGTGAGCGTGGTATCCAAGTGGATCCCGCTAAGGTTGAAGCAGTTATGAACTAGCAAGAGCCAAAGACACCTACAGAGATTCGTAGCTTCCTGGGTTTAGCAGGATACTATAGGCGATTTATCGAAAACTTCTCAAGAATTGCAGCGCCCCTGACTTTACTCACACGCAAGAAAAGCAAGTTTAACTGGGGGCCTAAGCAGCAAGAATCTTTTGATATTCTAAAGCAAAAGTTGAGCAACGCTTCTGTATTGACATTGCCTGATGGAATTGATGAGTTTATAGTATATTGTGATGCATCACACACCGGTATGGGCTGTGTGCTCATGCAAAAATGTAAAGTCATTGCCTATGCTTCATGACAGTTAAATGTGCATGAGAAGAATTACACCACCCATGACTTGGAGTTGGGTGCCGTTGTATTTGCACTAAAACTGTGGAGGCATTACTTGTATGGAACCAAGTGTGTGATCTATTCAGATCACAAGAGCCTTCAACACTTGTTTAATCAGAAGGATTTAAACATGAGGCAACGACGCTGGATGGAAACTTTAAATGATTATGATTGTGAGATAAGATACCATCCAGGCAAAGCAAGTGTGGTTGCTGACGCCTTAAGCCAGAAGGAAAGAGTAAAGCCTATAAGAATCAATGCCAAGAGCATTGAGATAAAGAATAGTTTGAACGAAAGATTGTTAGCTGCACAAAAAGAAGCTGTGTTGGAAGCTAACTATACCAATGAAAAGCTAGGAGTAACTGAGGAGCAGTTATCCTATGACAAGGACGGAATCCTGAGGTTAAATGGACGAATATGGGTTCTAGTTTATGGAGGACTTCGGGATGTTATCCTCCAGGAAGCCCATAGTTCCAAATATTCTATTCATCCTGGAGCGGATAAGATGTATCAGGATCTAAAGACAAACTATTGGTTGATAGGCTTGAAAAAGTCTGTAGCCGCCTATGTAGCTAAATGCTTGACGTGCGCGCAAGTCAAAGCTGAGCATCAGAAGCCGTCAGGTTTGCTACAACAGCCTGAACTCCCCACATGGAAGTGGGAGATGGTGACAATGGATTTCATCACCAAATTGCCAAACACAAGGAAGGGAAATGATACTATATGGGTGATAGTAGATAGACTGACTAAGTCAGCACATTTCCTACCCATTAAGGAGACGTATAGCTCTGACATGTTAGCCCAATTGTACGTAGATAAGATTGTATCTCTGCATGGCGTTCCAGTGTCAATTATCTCTGACAGAGATACGAGATACACATCACATTTTTGGAAAAGTTTCCAACAGTCTTTGGGCACGCGCTTGAATTTTAGTACAGCTTACCATCCTCAAACGGATGGGCAGAGTGAGCGTACGATCCAAACTCTGGAAGACATGCTTCGTGCATGTGTGATTGATTTAGGTGGTAGTTGGGATAACCACCTGCCATTGATCGAGTTCTCCTATAACAATAGCTATCATACAAGCATTAAGGCTGCGCCTTTTGAGGCATTATATGGTAGAAAATGCAGAACACCTATTTGTTGGGCGGAAGTAGGAGAAGTTCAATTATCAGGACCTGATTTAGTCTTTGAAACAACGGACAAGATTTTCCAGATTCGTGACCGCCTGAAAGCTGCCAGAGATAGGCAGAAAAGCTACGCAGATCCAAAGCGTAAACCTCTAAAGTTTGAGGTTGGTGATAAAGTTTTGCTTAAAGTATCACCCTGGAAGGGAGTGATGCGGTTTGGTAAGAAAGGTAAGTTAAGCCCAAGGTATATAGGACCATTCGAGGTCATCGAATGTGTCGAGTCAGTGGCTTATAAGTTGAACTTGCCTGAAGAGCTCAGTGGTATTCACAATGTTTTTCACATCTGCAATCTGAAGAAATGCCTAGCTGACGAATCGCTAGTCATACCACATACGGATGTGCATATAGATGAGAGCTTGAAATTTGTGGAAAAACCATTGTCGATTGAGGATCGACAGGTAAAGAAGCTTTGAAGGAAGCATGTGCCTATCGTAAAGGTCAAATGGGATGCCCGTAGAGGTCCCGAATACATGTGGGAGGTGGAGTCCACGATGAAAGAAAAGTACCCTCAATTGTTTCAGTAAATCTCGAGGTCGAGATTTCTTTTAAGGGGGTGAGGATGTAACACCTCGAAAATTCATGTCCAATAATGTATTGACACGTGTCACGGACTTTAAACGTGTAAAGAATTAAGTTAAAGGGACTAAAGTTGACAAACAAGGAAACTATGTGAATATAAGGGTCCAAAGCGTCAACAAAGGATAAATATATTCTAAAATAGCCCTACATGATGTTTATAACCTTAAACGAATAAATCATGGATCATACGAACCTAATCGTGAAAGAAAGTGAGGAATTACAAACTACAGGGGTTAAATGTGTCAACATGTTTAAAGTATACCTCTGAGTGACCTTTTAGCAAACCCGAAGCTTTGTAATGATAAATTATACTCACTAGAATATGTGGTAAAAATTTCACCAAGTTTCGATATCATATGAGAAAGTTATGACAATATTCGTATACGAGGGGTTAAAAGCGAAAATTATGACTTTTCGGATAAGCACAAAGCTAACCAAGGACTTGCCAATGTTTAAACATGTCTTGGAGTCCTTAGAAGTAAGGTTAGAGGGCCAAAAGTGCAAGAAAAACACTTAAAACCACATATGGAAGGACCAGGGACTGAAATGTAATTGTTTAAACTTGTTTGGCTGGTTCTGGCAGGCCAGGCGTCCCGCATAAGAAACCCTTAAGGGTTTACGCGGCCCGCTTGAGAGACACAGCGACAGAAAACTTGCAGGTGCCAGTTGCAGGTCTGTAACCGACTTAAAATGGTTGTTTTCTTATACCAGAGGCCTCTCCAATGGTTTAGCATGCAATAGGGACACCTGGGGACATCTTGTAACATTTGTAGACTATGTTGGCACCATCTCATGCAATCAAAATTGATATATAAGAGCACCAAAGTTGCAACATTTGGGCACTTGCATTTACAAAATTCACAAAACTCACATCTGGAGCTCTCTGGTCACCAAGCAAGCCTCCTTAAGATCCCTAGTCGTGATTAGGACTCTTGTAAGTGTTCTTAACCCTTCCTAATTCATTTTAGCTTAGTTAATTAGCTAAAAGTCAAACCGTCGTAATTAAAGTTTGACTTCGAGATTAATTAATATTTGCTCAGTCAAATCTTGAATTGAAAGTACCTATAAGTAGGTAATTATGTGGGTAATAAACTCTTAAAAGGGTACTCTCTGATTCCCACTCTAACTAGGTCAATTGTCGGGTCAAACTTGTTATTAAAAAGTCAACAGAATGCTTATTTTCAAATTCATGCATAATTAGCAATGTAGGAGACATGCAACCTGTTTGATCACTAATATAACTTGGTAATTAATGTAAGAACATGTCTAAACATGTTCAACCCGACAATTTTCAGTTTAGACCCGGATCGGAACCGAAAGTCGCATAAATTGACTTTTACTTTGACTTTCAGTTCTGACCCGTTTAAGCATGTTTTAGAATTGCCTTAGAGCTTTATTTGGACCAGGTTTCATATAAGTATAACTCTCTGAGATTATACAACTTGGTTCATTAGTTATCCGATTCATATGCATGTTTCCGTTAAGTGCTTAAATGTTGACTATTATGCCCTTTTGACTATAGGACGTGATTTTTGAAAAAGTAAAAGAGTAGAAACCTTAGTTACTGATTTATAAACTTGCACCTAAAATTTGACATCAGTTTGAGGTCTAGATTAAGAGTTATGCTCATTAGCGTAATTAGAAAGCTTTTTATTAAATAAATGGCGTAATTAGCATATAGCCTATCTAAACCCACTTTTTGATGTCAAACTTTTTAACCACTGATGTAATATAATATTTTGGGATTTTTGAAGATTTTTATTTAATTTTTGGCTGAGCATAACATAGGTCTCTAAGTTTGATTCGGTTAATGCCGGTTTTGCCCTTTTAAGCCATAAAATGAGTTTTACAAATCCTTTTGACCCCAAACCTTTTTCTACTGATTTTATTTGATAAATAAAATATTTTGAGCCTTCTGGAATTATAAAAATATCCGCTTTCCTTTGAAAACCCAGAAATGGCTCCAAATCGTCTTTTTAAGCGTTTTTAACGCATAGTATGTGCTAAAACTATATTAAACATATAAGGTTGATTCCTACTGATATTTTTAGTATATTTTTATATATTAACAGTAAGTAAAAGTTTTTAAACTCAGGTTTCCAGTTTTGAACTTTTAAGCCTAAGTGAAATTACCAAAATACCCCTAAGATGCATAGTTTGGTTTTAAATGAAAATTTTCACATATAGGTCATACCCTACTGTTATAACTTATTAAATTAAGTGTATTTACTGAATAAATCAGACCTGTAACTCAGATTAGTAATTAAACTCTTTTATAACCTTTTAAATGACCAAAATGCCCTTACGAGGCATAGTTTGAGTTTAAATCCATTTCGGGCATAATAGGGGATATCTTACTGATGTCTCAACATATTTAAGGCATATTAACTTAGGAAACTTGTATATGACTCATATGGTTACCCGTTACACCCTTTGTGCGTTCGGTTCGGTTTATGTAACTAGTTTGCATAAATTGACCGAGACGGGTCAAACCTTATCATTTTTGTCTCAAAATCCAGAATGTGTTTAGTTTACCCATATTATACAAGTCTTCAAGCTTGTCGGGTCTAAATCACATTCCATTCCGGTCTTC
>JARYGA010002966.1:0-28281 GCA_030545235.1 Helianthus tuberosus
TCAGTATCGCGGCCCTTACAGGCATGTTTGCGAAGAGTAGTATAAGTATCGCGGCCATTCCAGGCATGTTTGCGAAGAACAGTTTCAGTATCGCGGCCCTTACAGGCATGTTTGCGAAGAGTAGTGGGGGCTTCCCCATGTATCACTAGTCTAGCAGTATCTATATGTGACCTTTCCCAACCAAGGCCAGAAATCCATAATTCCCAATAATAACGTAAGTTCAGATAATCATCCAGTCCCATTCCCTACCCCGGGAATCCCATGCCTTGGTAAGAGTGTGAACTCACCTTGTTTTGCTCGGTATGCTAAGTGTATGCTCGCAAGTAATCAATCACGTCCTAAAGTATGCACGTATGTGAAATCAGTTTGTGTTTCAGTTGTTCATGTATAAGCATGTAACACGTAATCACAATCATACAAGTCATGTTTAACATATAACAGCTGTTAAATATTCCAGTTAACACTTAACAGAATTAACTCAAGTTACAGCACAGATCAGCTATCCGGCGAAACACACATGCTGACGAAACACAGATAATGGCGAAACACAGATAATTGGCGAAACACATTCAGTTTCGTCGTGGCCTTGTTTGGCGAAACAGGATTCTAATTCGTCGATGACTCTTGGCGAAACACATTCTGTTTCGCCGGGAGTCCTGTTTCGTCGGATGTCTGTTTCGCAGACATCAGTTACAGCAGATACAATCAACACAGAAACCCTAATCATTTTAGCAGCCGTCAACAATAACAGAAATCATATGGAGATCAATGTGCTCATAGAATCATCATACTCAATCATCAAAGAATCATCGTCTAGCATAAACCCTAGTTTAAGTGTACAACATATGGATCAACATACAATATCATATCGTCAATCCCTATCAAGATACCAATGTGTATTCAGAATCAGAACATATTAACAACATCCAGAACCGAGTATTCGATCCTATCAAGTTTCGCATAGAACTATTTATATCCGACTACATCATACATATCGAAATCTATACCGTCATCATGCTCTTATAATCACAGCAGTAACACACATCAAACATATACACAAGCCTGAATCGAGATATTACGGAAACATGAAATCGATTAACAAACATATACTAACCGATTTGAGATGAACAAACAAGGATTCGAGACCTAGGGTTGATGGTGAATGATGGTTGTGGCCGTCGCACAGAAGGGAGAGTGTTCTAGGGTTCCAACTTTTGCCAAAGATGTGAGATAAAGGTCTTTACACGCTAATATACCCGATTTAACGTGCTGGGCCCGAACTGGGCTTCGGCGAAACTGGGCTCGGCGAAACTTACCTGTTTCGTCGAGTGGATGGTTGGCGAAACAATCTGTTTCGTCGAGAGTGGTTATGGCGAAACACATATTGTGTTTCGTCGAGTTGTTCAGGTCTCAAACAGTTTACAATTAATCATGCAGTCGAGTACTTACACCTTATCACTCAAATAAAATCAAGATTATCATCTTAACTATAATTTAGTGTTCACAATCCAGGTAAATAATTCGTGTAAGCAATAATCTAGACAGTCAACGTGCAATAAATGCGAATAAAGGATGTCGGAATTTTGAGTTGTCACATTATCCCCAACTTGAAAGAAATTTCGTCCCGAAATTTAGCATGCGGTTACTGAGGAAGCTAATAGTGTGACGTTGTTTACCTGTTTCGTATCGCGGCTCCCCGAGCATGTATGCGAAGATTACTGGTTTTCCTGGGGTGTCACATTATCCCCCCGTTGAGTTGGAATTTCATTCCGAAATTCCGTGGTAGCTTCAGCCTCAGTAGTAGTTGCATTGTTTTCGAACAACTGGGGATATTTGAGTTCCATTTGATCTTCGCGCTCCCAGGTGAACTCTGGGCCGTGGCGGGAGTTCCAACGAAGTCGTACAAGAGGGATTCTCGTGTTCTTGAGGACCTTAACATCCCGGTCCGTGATTTCAACTGGTTCCTCGACGAATCGCAACTGTTCGTCGATAGTGAGCTCCTTCAAAGGAACTATGAGGGTCTCATCTGACAGACACTTCTTCAGATTCGACACGTGAAAGACGTTGTGAACTGCGCTGAGTTCAGCTGGTAAGTTCAATCTGTAGGCCACCTTGCCTATTATCTCAATGATTTCGAATGGTCCAACGTATCGTGGGTTGAGCTTGCCTCGTTTACCAAAACGAACAACACCCTTCCAGGGTGACACTTTAAGTAGCACTCGATCCCCCAACCTGGAACTCGAGTGGTTTCCTGTCTTTATCGGTGTATACTTTCTGACGGTCACGAGCTGCCGCCATGCGTTGTCGTATCTGAGAAATCTTTTCTGTAGTATCAACTACGAGTTCTGGACCTGTGATTTGGCTATCACCCACCTCTGTCCAACAAAGAGGTGACCGGCATTTACGTCCGTACAATGCCTCAAATGGAGCGGCTTTAATGCTGGTGTGGTCGCTGTTGTTGTACGAGAATTCCACAAGTGGCAGATGCTTTTCCCAGCCCTTGCCAAAGTCAATTACGCACGCCCGAAGCATGTCTTCGAGAGTTTGAATAGTGCGCTCAGACTGTCCATCTGTCTGAGGGTGGTAAGCTGTGCTCATGTCTAAACGAGAGCCAAAAGATTTGTGCATTGCTTGCCACAGTTCTGAAGTAAAACGTGCATCACGATCAGAGATAATAGAGGTGGGCACCTTGTGCCTCGAGACCACTTCTTTTAAGTAAATGTCTGCTAAGGTAGAGAACTTGTCTGTTTCTTTGATAGCCAAGAAGTGAGCAGACTTTGTGAGTCGATCCACGATCACCCAAATAGTATCATTTCCGCGCTGAGATCTAGGTAGGCCAGTAACAAAGTCCATGGAAATTTGCTCCCATTTCCATTGTGATATCTCAGGTTGTTGGAGTGGTCCTGACGGTTTCTGATATTCTGCCTTGACTCTCGCACAAGTCAAGCACTTGCTGACGTAAGTAGCTATGTGGGCCTTCATGCTAGGCCACCAATATGTAGTTTTGATATCGTGGTACATTTTATCTGTACCTGGATGTACCGAGTAGCGAGACTTATTAGCTTCATCCATTACAAGCTCGCGTAAGTTGCCATAGAGTGGGACCCAAATGCGTCCTGTTACATAGTAGGCTCCGTCTGCCTTTTGTTCCAACCGTTGTCTTGAGCCGCGTAGGGCTTCAGCCCTGACGTTTTCTGATTTCAATGCTTCTACCTGAGCATCTCATATCTGTGCAGGAAGACCAGACTGAATAGTGAGTTGCAATGCTCGTACACGCCTAGGTATAGTATCCTTTCGACTGAGGGCGTCGGCCACCATATTGGCTTTGCCCGGATGGTACTTTATAGCACATTCGTAATCGTTCAGTAGTTCAACCCATCTACGTTGTCGCATGTTCAATTCTTTCTGCTTGAATATATACTCAAGACTCCTGTGATCGGTGTAGATAGTGCACTTAGTGCCATACAGGTAGTGTCGCCATATCTTAAGTGCAAAAACAACCGCTCCCAATCTCTAAGTCGTGTGTATTGTAATTCCGTTCGTGACTCTTAAGTTGGCGCGAAGCATAAGCAATAACTTTATCCCATTGCATCAATACACATCAAAGACCCTGGATAGATGCATCGCAGTAAACTACAAAATCGTCCGTGCCTTCAGGCAATGAGAGGATAGGTGCGCTACAAAGTCTATCCTTTAAGTGCTGAAACGCTGTTTCCTGTGCATTACCCCAACGGTAAACAACACCTTTCTGTGTCAGTAGTGTAAGCGGCTGTGCGATCTTTGAGAAGTCTTTGATGAACCGTCAGTAATAACCTGCCAAACCCAAGAATTGGCGTATTTCAGTTGGTGTGCTAGGTGCAGGCCAGTTCTTAATCGAATCTACCTTGGATGGATCGACATGAATCCCATCCTTGTTTACCACGTGGCCTAAGAAGTGGACTTCACGAAGCCAGAAGTCGCATTTTGAAAACTTAGCGTATAGCTGTTCCGTTCGAAGAAGTTCCAAAATAAGTCGTAAATGCTGTTCGTGTTCCTCCCGATTCTTCGAATAAATTAGGATGTCATCAATAAAAACAATAACAAACTTGTCAAGATAAGGTTTGCACACCCTGTTCATAAGATCCATGAAAACCGCAGGCGCGTTCGTTAGCCCGAATGGCATGACCAAAAACTCGTAGTGGCCGTAGCGAGTTCTAAATGCTGTTTTAGAGACGTCCTCATCCCGGACTCTCAGTTGATGGTAACCTGACCTTAGATCAATCTTTGAGTAATAGCTCGACCCTTGTAACTGGTCGAATAAGTCGTCGATGCGTGGGAGTGGATAGCGATTCTTCACGGTCACCTTGTTTAGTTCGCGGTAATCTATGCACATACGAAAGGTACCGTCTTTCTTCTTCACAAATAATACTGGAGCTCCCCATGGCGAAGAGCTAGGACGTATGAAACCCTTTTCCAAGAGTTCCTGCAATTGCTTAGACAGTTCATCCAGTTCCGTTGGAGCTAAGCGATAAGGTGCTCGAGCTATGGGTGCTGTTCCTGGAGCGAGCTCGATCTGAAATTCGACCTGGCGATGAGGCGGTAACCCAGGTAATTCCTCGGGAAACACTTGAGGAAAAAAAAAATCGCGTACTACAGGAATATCTTCAATCTTTTTCTCTTTCTTCGATGTATCTGTAACGAGTGCTAAAACAGCTGTGTGGCCCTTTCGTAAGCACTTCTGAGCCTTCAAAAAGGAGATGATGCCACTCAGGACACCACTCTTGTCGCCTTGAACTTCGAGGGGTTCTTTGTCAGAACGAGGAATACGAAAGATCTTCTCCTTGCATAGGATCTCGGCTTGTTGTTGGGATAACCAGTCCATACTAATGACGATATCGAAACCATCATAACTTTGGGGTCATTCCTAGTATCACCCTGACCAATCACGAACACTCGACCCCTGGCACCATTGCCGTCGTTATTATCCCCATTGTTGCCTCCATTATTGTTCCTGTTTCTTTGATTGGGGTCCTGATTCTGGTTCTGGTTCAACCGTGGGCAGTGTCTTTTGAAGTGACCTTCAGCACCATCTGATAACATCCCTTGTTACCATGCTGTTGTCGCCGATTCTATAGATCTTGTGGCTGTTGTTGTTGGTTCTGGTTTGCAGGACGTGAGTTTCTACCATCTTTGGCTCCATGGCCAAGCTTGTCGCATCAATGACAATGAATTCGGTTGCGTCGCCCGCTGTGGTGCAAGTTACATCGTTTGCGCTTAGGGTGGTTTCCCTTGTATCCACCCTGCCCTTGAATACTAAATGTTGCTGATCAGGACTTTAGTTGTCATCGACCTTTCACTGCTGTGCCTGGGACGGAATTGTAGTCGAACCCTTGCTGGAGGTTCCATCCCACTTTCATCCATTGTTACTGAGGGTAGCAGAAGTAGTTGAAGTAGTAGTGGTAGTAGTATCGCTGATACGTTGAGGCAGCTTGTTCTGTCCCACTGCCTTGTCTGTGAGACGATGAGCAAGATGAGTAACATCTTGAATAGTAGCAAGATTAGCAGTCATCACATGGCTTTGAATTCCTGGTACTAAGCCTTTGAGGTACAGCTCAAAGCTCTTTATGGGAGGATCCACCATAGTTGGGCACAAAATTGCCAGTTTGTTGGATCGTTTCGTGTACGCTTCTATCTCTGACCCCGTCATCTTCATGTTAAAGGACTCCACTTCCAACTTGTGGATGGCATCATAACTATTGTATTCACGTTTGATAGGTTCCTTAAAATCATTCCATGGGGTGGCATAGCAGCCGCCAGCCCCAGTGTCGTCACTTGCGCGTTCCACCAAGTTTGCGCAGTGCCTTTGAGAATATCAGTGGCATATTTCACCTTACGAGCCTCGGGTCATTCACACACTCGAAGACCGATTCGAGTTCCTCGAACTAATGGAGGAGTACAACAGCTCCTTCAGTGTTGCTGAAAGTAGTAGGACGACAGTCCATAAAAGTCTTGTATGTGCATACAGGTGGCTGAGCGTGTTGACTTGTCGTGTACGTAAGAGTAATCAAAATTAAGCACTAGTGTTGAGTTACAAGAGTAGGATCTAAAGATCCTAGAGTAAGTGGTGATGGCAGGTTACACCTCCTGTCTGGGCAGCTGCGAGTGCTGCAGTAACTTGTTCAGTGATCGAAGCCGCCAACTGGGCTTGAGTTAGGTTAACGCGTCCACACATGATCTTGACATCAAGGAGAACATGTGGGTGAGAGGTTCGCGAATAGTGCGAAGAGAGTGAGCATACAAGTATTCTCAAGCAATAACGTATAGTAAGTTCTGTAATCTGAGCATACCACGAGCAAAGTTCTATGTAATTCTAGCAAGTAGGCAAAGTAACATGAATAGTAGTACCTATGATGTTGAGCCTTGCACGTGGAGCGAAGCGTCGTTGTGGATCGTTGAGAGCACTGTTCTGGTTATAGTCTGGTTTTAACAAAATCGTTTTCCCTTTATTAAAACCGAGTTCTCTATAACCAATGGCTCTGATACCAATCTGTCACACCCCCAAAATCCACACGCGGAGCATCACCGCTTGGAGGCGTGACTGACCAGGATCAAGCCACCAATCATATTGAACATTTAAGTAATAAGTAAAAGTAGATGTAATTCAACCAAACCAATATGAAAGGTGTTTCAAAACATAAGTATAATATCAACGTTTAGCGGAAGCATAAAAGTAACCCAACATGAGTATAAGTATGTAATGTCATAAACGTTTAACAAAGCATTCACGATCCTTGTCCACAACGACTGCGCCTCCCGTGCAAGCTCCATAAATACCTAAGGTCCTGCAAGGCATGTAACAGAGAGTCAACAACTAGTTGAGCGAGTTCACAGTGGGTTGTTTAGTAATAATGTTCGTTTCATAAATCGTTTGTTTGTTTAGTAACCCATGTATCGTCATCAATTACATCGCGGCCCTCCAGGCATGTTTGCGAAGATTAGTGGGGGTTTCCCATGTATTGTAGACTAGTTTTATTTGTATCGCGGCCCTCCAGGCATGTGTGCGAAGATTAGTATAAGTATCGCGGCCATTCCAGGCATGTTTGCGAAGATTAGTATAAGTATCGCGGCCCTTACAGGCATGTTTGCGAAGAACAGTTTCAGTATCGCGGCCCTTACAGGCATGTTTGCGAAGAGTAGTATAAGTATCGCGGCCATTCCAGGCATGTTTGCGAAGAACAGTTTCAGTATCGCGGCCCTTACAGGCATGTTTGCGAAGAGTAGTGGGGGCTTCCCCATGTATCACTAGTCTAGCAGTATCTATATGTGACCTTTCCCAACCAAGGCCAGAAATCCATAATTCCCAATAATAACGTAAGTTCAGATAATCATCCAGTCCCATTCCCTACCCCGGGAATCCCATGCCTTGGTAAGAGTGTGAACTCACCTTGTTTTGCTCGGTATGCTAAGTGTATGCTCGCAAGTAATCAATCACGTCCTAAAGTATGCACGTATGTGAAATCAGTTTGTGTTTCAGTTGTTCATGTATAAGCATGTAACACGTAATCACAATCATACAAGTCATGTTTAACATATAACAGCTGTTAAATATTCCAATTAACACTTAACAGAATTAACTCAAGTTACAGCACAGATCAGCTATCCGGCGAAACACACATGCTGACGAAACACAGATAATGGCGAAACACAGATAATTGGCGAAACACATTCAGTTTCGTCGTGGCCTTGTTTGGCGAAACAGGATTCTAATTCGTCGATGACTCTTGGCGAAACACATTCTGTTTCACCGGGAGTCCTGTTTCGTCGGATGTCTGTTTCGCAGACATCAGTTACAGCAGATACAATCAACACAGAAACCCTAATCATTTTAGCAGCCGTCAACAATAACAGAAATCATATGGAGATCAATGTGCTCATAGAATCATCATACTCAATCATCAAAGAATCATCGTCTAGCATAAACCCTAGTTTAAGTGTACAACATATGGATCAACATACAATATCATATCGTCAATCCCTATCAAGATACCAATGTGTATTCAGAATCAGAACATATTAACAACATCCAGAACCGAGTATTCGATCCTATCAAGTTTCGCATAGAACTATTTATATCCGACTACATCATACATATCGAAATCTATACCGTCATCATGCTCTTATAATCACAGCAGTAACACACATCAAACATATACACAAGCCTGAATCGAGATATTACGGAAACATGAAATCGATTAACAAACATATACTAACCGATTTGAGATGAACAAACAAGGATTCGAGACCTAGGGTTGATGGTGAATGATGGTTGTGGCCGTCGCACAGAAGGGAGAGTGTTCTAGGGTTCCAACTTTTGCCAAAGATGTGAGATAAAGGTCTTTACACGCTAATATACCCGATTTAACGTGCTGGGCCCGAACTGGGCTTCGGCGAAACTGGGCTCGGCGAAACTGACCTGTTTCGTCGAGTGGATGGTTGGCGAAACAATCTGTTTCGTCGAGAGTGGTTATGGCGAAACACATATTGTGTTTCGTCGAGTTGTTCAGGTCTCAAACAGTTTACAATTAATCATGCAGTCGAGTACTTACACCTTATCACTCAAATAAAATTAAGATTATCATCTTAACTATAATTTAGTGTTCACAATCCAGGTAAATAATTCGTGTAAGCAATAATCTAGACAGTCAACGTGCAATAAATGCGAATAAAGGATGTCGGAATTTTGAGTTGTCACAGATAGGATGAGGCTTGGTAAACCAAAAGAGTATTGGAACTCATATGATATGGTTTAACAAGGCCTACATACTACATTGAGACTAACCTAAGTGCTTTCGACCCATCGCGACCCATTAAAGTAGCTAACGCTATTTTAACGCGTCGTGCGTGCAAAGCGCGTTCGAGACGTCTAACTAGTCCTATGACAAGTGTTATATGCCTAAACATGTTACATAATCAGTTATGTGACAAAAGTTTAGGTTACATATGCTTAGTTACCAATTATACATGAAAAGGGTATTCTGGTAATTTACCTAAGGTATATAAACTACCTATCATACAACTACTCAAACGATGTGACCATAGGGCATAACCTCGGAAGGTTATTCCCTACCTACTATGGTCACCTAATGTATTTGGTTGGATCCTAATGATCGACCAAATGGGTCGGGTTCGAAGGTATAAGCGATTTATTAGATCGCTTACCCTACGACCCTAGACAACGTGGTAATCAGTAGGCATAGTCCCAAGGGACTATAACCAACGTGATTACACTCACGTTGCGAAGTTCAAACGAACTTCGCATTGACCATAAACTGGTCAATGCAGAAAGTCAAACAAAGTTTGACTTTCAGACTCGAAAGACTTGAAAAGCAATAAAAGAACGAAAGAATACTTACCCAGGGTCCCCGAATGCTAATCTCGATCCAAGAATCTCAAGTATGAAACAATGGTTTCAACTTAGAGTTTCTCAAATCAAGATTCTAGTGAGTTTAGAAATGGGTGGGGTTGGGTATTTATAGTATTCAGACCACCATTGAGATCATTTCATGGAAAAGAGGGCACGATCAAGGCCGTACATGTGTTGGAATGTTATGGTGCCTCAAAATGCTCACCACCATAAGGAATTGACACTTGGAATTGGGATTGGGGGTGCAAAACGGCTGCAAACAGGCTGTAAAACAATGAATCTGGTCTGCAGAGGCTGAGGCGGCCCGCTTCAGGATACACCAAAGCTAATGCGGGCCGCATGGGGGTTCTGATCAGAAGATAAGTTTCAAAAATGACAGTTTCAGTCCCTGCACGTGTTTAAGGCCATTCCGAACACTTCTAAGGCCCGTAAAGCCAACTTTAAGGCCCTAAAATGATGCCTAAACATTGTGGACATGAAACATGCTCAAAAATATGTCAGATGTTGGTTCGTTTAGTCGTACGAACGCGATGTTCGCTTAATTACGACGTAATGCGCACAAGTGCGAAAAACGATCCAAATGACGCAACGAATGGATTTTTGGCAAGCCAAACACTAAAGTATAATATAGTCATGCTTACATAAATTTTTGGATGTCCGGATGTATTCAGAACGTAAGTTATGCGCGAAAATGCAAACTTGTGCACTTTTTGACACTTTTAGTCCCTGAATGACCCAAAAGTTTATTTTAGCATACCGAACCCCTCAAAGCCTATTTCTAAGCTATGTAAAGGATATTTATGGTATGTTTAACTTATGGTCATGTTCCGGAATGTTCGTTACAGTTCAGATTGGCATACTTTCGCAGTTTGTCAACTTTAGTCCCTGTAGACGAATTAACTTGATTTTGCCATACCAAAGCCTTCAAAACTTATTTCTAAGTTATGTAAAGGTTATTTAAGGTATGTTAAGCCTATTTCACTATTCCAGATCATTTGTTGCATTAAACGGGTTATATTTACGCATCGGTGCGCGTATAACCTTCTAGAAAGCGATTTAGAGCTTGAAATCGAACAAGAATTGATATGTGCAAATGATACACATATTTATACAAATCCCAAGTATGAAATACAGTATTTCATTGGTTTGGTATTTGTTTGATGGTCACAGTGACACAGGTGTCACAGTCTCCCCTACTTCAGGAAATTTCGTCCCGAAATTTAATTAGAGGAAACTTGTGAGAGCTCGAAACATGCAGTCGAAAAGATAAGACAACACTGGTTAAGGTTCTGAACTTCTAGTAATCTTAATAACATTATGCTTGCAATGTAAGAGGGACACTTATATACAAGTATATGAAGCGCCATTGGTGCGTCCACCGTACCTCCATTACATTGTTCACGTTCCGTTATTGTTGTCACTATCGGTTCTTACACATGATAAATCTTACTGTGGTTTCTGCGCACTGAATTCCATAATTATGTATGCATCCATAATTACGTACTTCCTTGCATAGTCCACACAGTGCGTTTGATAATGTGTAGGGGAAAACCTAATAAATGAACCTGTGATGAGTGTGACTGGACCTCCCTAGGGTCCTCTCAGATGTATCATCACATGCCACTCTTAACCAGAATCTGAATCAATCTGTAACTAGACCACTCAAGGGTCTCTCTTCGAATCAAGGAATGGTACTATATAACCCAAGGGTCTTAACTACCACGTAGAAGCCCATAAGGATTTAAGGTAGTACCTTTCGAATATCCTACTATGAATCCCTCATATGAAGATATGGAAGATTCTATGAGGATTTGAAAATCGGATCACAAAAAAAAAACATAGAGGAGAACACATAACACATAATCTCATAATCGCATAATCGTTTAATCGCATAATCGCATAATCGTTTAATCGCATAATCGCATAATCGTTTAATTTTATAATTGTATAATCGTTTAATTTGTTATCTTTGGACATGGGTATTTAAAGTATACTAGGAATCCAATCCGTGGATTTCATTTGGCACTTTAAATATTTTCAAGAATCTAACTATGAAGATAGGAAGATCTTAAAAGGAATTCGGTTTGTCCTAATTGAGTTGTAATGTACATATTAAGGTGTACAAGGAATCCAATCAGGGCTCCGATGTCAACGAAGGTGTTGATCGTGGTCGGCTCGGGACCTGAATAGATCAAGATGTCATCAATAAAAACAATGACGAACTATCCAAATAAGGCTTGCAGACTTTATTTATTAAGTCCATGAAGATGGCTGGAGCATTTGTCAACCCAAAAGGCATGACTGTAAACTCGTAATGGCCATACTTCGTGCTGAACGCCGTTTTGGGAATATCCACTTCGAGAATACGAAGTTGATGATACCCAGAACGCAAATCGATCTTGGAAAAGCATGAAGCACCCTGAAGCTGGTCGAAGAGATCATTAATTCGAGGTAGGGGATATCGATTCTTGATGGTGAGCTTATCAAGCTCACGATAATCGATACACATTCGAAAAGATCCATCTTTCTTATTCTCAAAGAGGACAGAAGTTCCTCAAGGAGAAAAGTTCGGACGGATGAATCCTTTATCAGGCAACTCCTGAAGCTGTTTCGATAATTCTTGCATCTCAGACGGTGCAAGACGATAAGGTGCTTTCGTAATTGGGTTGGCATTGGGTACAAGGTCAAAATGAAATTTGTCTTGACGAACTGGAGGCAACCCAGGCAGTTCATCAGGAAACACTTCTGGATAATCCCGAACAATTGGAATATCCTGAATACTCTTGCTCTTGCCTTTCCCCTCGGTGACATGTGCCAGGAAAGCAACATATCCTTTTCGTAGATAACTTGGGCCTTCGTACACGACATGAGCTTCAATCCACCAGAAGGTTTCTCGCCACTAACTTCCAGAACATCGCCAGACGAAAGAGGAATGTGAACAATCTTATCAGAACAAACCACCTCAGCGTGATGTTTGGTTAACCAATCGATTCTAACGATAATGTCAAGACTCCCAAGTTGCATCGGTGTGTGGTCAAAAGGAAAAGATGATTACCAAGGTTCAACTGGCAATCACGAATAACAGAATCGAGAACAAGAGGTTTACCAGTCGCATCTTCGTCAAATAAGGGTTTTCTTAGTTTGGTTCTAGGTTTCGCAAGCAAAGGCTCAAATGACAATGAAACAAAACTTCTATCGGCACCAGAATCAAAAAGAATAGATGCAGGTCGATTGTTAACAAGCAACGTACCGTTAACCCCTTAGGTACCATTGACAACGAAGTGGTCAGCTCGGGCCTCGTTTGCATTCGGATTGAATGCTCCTCCATGAGCGGGATCGACAATTGGAAAAACACAAGAGATATCGACAAAACGCAAGAAGGGCGATCATTTGTTCGTTACTTCGAACAAACAAATGACACGCAGAGATTAGTCGAAGTAAGTGGATCAATATAATGTATTGCTGAAGACATGCTCGCCTATAAGTGAACACTCATCCCAAGAATTCCCAGGTAAGCACAACTGGTCTTGCGTCTGATGAGATATATACGAAGTGCTTGCCTAGATAGAAAACCCAGAATACAGGCATTCACCCTTCCAGTTTGCACGTGTTCACATTATTTAAAACCCAAAACCTTGACGAGATTTTTGAAAACTCAAAGGGGTTCAAAACCTTACAATAGAGGGTTCAAAACCTTGTAATCAGTCATCCTAGAACAGATGATTAGTTTTCAAAGCGGTTTTGAAATTTATGTTCTTGTTGTGGTCGTCGCCTAAGGATAGGTGACGGTATTGTTTTATGACTAAACGCAAGTAAACTCGTGTTAGGGTCCTAGAAAGGTTATAGACTAGGCCAAAGCATTACTAATAACCTAATTCCCTGTAACCATTGGCTCTGATACCAACTTTTCTGTCACACCCCGACCGCGTAAAACAACAAAGCGCGGCGAAAACATCGAGGCGCGTTGCAACAGAATCATTGTTTCATAACCATGGATACAAAAAGTGTTTCGTTTTATTAAACATTGAATAATTACATCGTCTGGAAATCTAAATACACAAATTAAACATAATCTATCATTTTTTATTGAGTCACTAAGGCCTTGTCCAGTCCTATGTGAGCATGCATCCTATCAATCGATATCTTTCAACAATACCTGAAACATATGTGAAAACGAGGTCAGTAAAGAAATGTTGGCGAATACATAAGTTTTGTAGGAGTGTCAAAGTCATGGCTAGTTTAGATGTTGCAATACTTTATTAAAAATCTTGTTTTGAAAAGAGTATAATATTGCAACTTAATTAACCAACTCAAATCAAGCGGGTTATAGTTTATAAAACCTCGTAGCCGTGACTCTTAACCCAAAAACATTTGTTTTAGTAAAGCAAATTGTGAAACATCTTGTAATAAATCGTTAATAAAACTTGTTAAAAACCCGTATAGTTTATATCATATCGAAAACCTTGTTTGTGTGACATCTGTAACACCTGTGCCTTCACGGCCATCAAACAAATACCGAACCAATGAAATATTATATTTCATACTTGGGATTTGTAAAAATATGTGTATCATTTGCACATATCAATTTTTGTTCAATTCCAAACTCTAAATCGCTTTCTGGAAGGTTATACGCGCACCGATGCGTAAATATAACCAGTTTAATGCAAAAAACACTCCGGAATAGTGACATAGGCTTAACATACCTTAAATAACCTTTACATAACTTAGAAATAAGTTTTGAAGGCTTTGGTATGGCAAAAACAAGCTAATTCGCTTACAGGGACTAAATATGACAAACTGCGAAAGTATGCAAATTTGAACTGTAACAGACATTCCGGAACATGACCATAAGTTAAACACACCTTAAATATCCTTTATATAGCTTAGAAATAGGCTTTGAGGGGTTCGGTGTGCTAAAATAAACTTTTGTGTCATTCAGGGACTAAAAGTGTCAAAAAGTGCACAAGTTTGCATTTTCGCGCATAACTTACGTTCTGAATACATCCGGACATCCAAAAATTTATGTAAGCATTACTATATTATGCCTTAGTGTTTGGCTTGCCAAAAATCCATTCGTTGCGTCATTTGGATCGTTTTTCGCGCTTATGCGCATTCCTTCGTAATTAAGCGAACATCGCGTTCGTACGACCAAACGAACCAACACCCGGCATATTTTTGAGCATGTTTCATGTCCACAATGTTTAGGCATCATTTTAGGGCCATAAAGTTGGCTTTACGGGCCTTGGAAGTGTCGGAAATGGCCTTAAACACGTGCAGGGACTGAAACTGTAATTTCTGAAACTTATTGCTGATCTGTGACTGCTAGGCGGCCCGCCTCAGTTCCTGAGCATCCTCACGCGGCCCGCGAGGCACCTTCTGACCAAGTTAAATGTTTCTAACAGCAGATTGCAGCTGTTTGATCCAACACCACACAATCCCAATTGTCTAGTCAGCTGATAAGGATCAACTTTTAGTCACCATAAGGTCCCGACACTTGTACGGGTGGGATTAAGGCACGTTTTCCATGAAACGATCCTAACGGTTACCCGAAAACTATAAATACCCCATCACCCCAATGCAAAACTTACAAGAACTTTGATTTGAGAAACTCTAAGTTGAAACTATTGTTTCATACCTGAGATTTTTGAATCGAGGTTAGCATTCGGGGACCCTTCGTAAGTATTCTTTCGTTCTTTTCCTTATTTTATTGCTTTTCGAGTCAGAAAGTCAAACTTTGTTTGACTTTCAGCGTTGACCAGTAATGGTCAATGCGAAGTTCGTTTGAACTTCGCAACGTGAGTGTAATCACGTTGGTTATAGTCCCTTGGGACTATGCCTACTGATTACCACGTTGTCTAGGGTCATAGGGTAAGCGATCTAATAAATCGCTTATACCTCGAACCCGACCCATTTGGTCGATCATTAGGATCCGACCAAACACATTAGGTGACCATAGTAGGTAGGGAATAACCTTCCGAGGTTATACCCTATGGTCACATCGTTTGAGTAGTTGTATGATAGGTAGTTTATATGCCTTAGGTAAATTACCAGAATACCCTTTTCATGTATAATTGGTAATTTAGCATATGTAACCTAAACTTTTGTCACATAACTGATTATGTAACATGTTTAGGCATATAACACTTGTCATAGGACTAGTTAGACGGTCCGAACGCGTTTCACGCGCACGACGCGTTAAAGTAGCATAAGTTACCTTAATGGGTCGCGATGGGTCGAAATCACTTAGGTTAGTCTCAATGTAGTATGTAGGTCTTGTTAAACCATATCATATGAGTTCCAATACTCATTTGGTTTACCAAGCCTCATTCTATCCGATCTCCCGATTTAAGTCCGGTTTATTTATATAGTTTTAGATTGCCGACTGATTCCGTGCTCCCTCTAGCTTTGTTTGGTTGTTGTTCAAGACCTCTAAGCATTCTCAGGCGAGTACATTATTCCCCTCTTTTACTGTTTTCAACTGTTTTGGGGTGACTCATATGTGCTAAATGTTTTAACAATGATTTCAAGAACGATTACAATAACAATTACAATATGGTTTCAAGAACGATAACAATGGTTTCAAAAACAATTATAATAGTTTCAGAAACAATTACAATGGTTTCAAGAACGATTTCAATAAAGTGAACAAACTTGTTGGTTGTAGTTACATAACCAATGGCATTCATTAGCAATGATCAAGCCGACCAGTATTAGGTTATGGTACCATAGGATCTGATAAATCCCGTTATTCTCTATACCCATGGTTATGTGTGGGTATTTTGGGTAATGACTGAATCTGTAATTATTAATTTACCCTTTGGTAAGGGTTTGTTAAGAACGAGAGCGAGAGCGAGTTGGAACGATGAACGCGTCAAGAAGGTTTGAATGTTATTAGAGAATCGACCATTAAGTAGTTTCACAATTAAAACAAGAATGATTTGAACAATTAAAACAAGAACGATTTGAACGATTAAAACAAGATGGTTTAACGATTGGGTAAACATTTGGACATGATTTACATTTGATCATGCATTTCCAGAAACATAGTATTGATTTAAACCAAGTTTTACTTCAATACTTTGTTTTGTGCGTTTCATCTATGGTTTAGTTGATGCATTTCACTAGCCATACATATTATTTTGGTTACACATTACATGGTTTACATTCGACACAAACACTTTTGACATTGATTATACATGACATGATTTACATCTTAACATAAACATTTTGTTATATTATTCAATACATTTGACAATTTGTTTAAACATGGACATCTGGCATTGGTGGTTTGTTTGGGTAAGTGATTTGAGTAACGGTGCGTGTGTAATATGATACAAGCATGGTGGATACGCCGCTGGTACTTCCTATATATAAGTGTTTGTATGGTATTACATATTGTAGCGTTATTTGAATCATTTCAGTTTGAGACATAGGACATTTTATACAAGTAACATACTTTTCACAAGATATTGATTTACAAACAACTTATCTTACACAAACTCATTTTACATGGTTATTCATTTAATCATGCATTATTCTCTTATTTATACATATCATCTGAACTTATTATTTTTCAAATGATTTACAAAGACAAAGCAAATTACAAGGTTCATGACTAAACATTTTCTTAAACAGAAGTCATGAATTTTATTTTCACAAAACCTATGTACTCGCCAGCATTTCTTTGCTGACCTCATTTTTACATATGTTTCAGGTATTGTTGGATGATATCGATTGATAAGATGCATGCTCACATAGGACTGGACAAGGCCTTAGTGACTCAATAACAATGATAGACTATGTTTAAATAGTGTATTTAGATTTCAAGACGATGTAATTATTCAATGTTTAATAAAACGAAACACTCTTTGGTATCCATGGTTATGAAACATTAATTCTGTTGTAACACGCCCCGATGTTTCCGCCGCGATTTGTTGTTTTACGCGGTCGGGGTGTGACAGAAAAGATGGTATCAGAGCCAATGGTTATAGGGAATTAGGTTATTAGTAATGCTTTGACCTAGTCTATAACCTTCTTAGGACCCTAACGCGAGTTTACTTGCGTTTAGTCATAAAACAATACCGTCACCTATCCTTAGGTGACGACCACAACAAGAACACAATTTTCGAAACCGCTTTGAAAACTAATCATCTGTTCTAGGATGATTAATTACAAGGTTTTGAACCCTCTTTTATATGGTTTTGAACCCCTTTGAATTTTCAAAATCTCGGCAAAGATTTTGGGTTTTAAATAATGTGAACACGTGCAAACTGGAAGGGTGAATGCCTGTATTCTGGGTTTTCTGTCTATGCAAGCACTTCGTATACATCTCATCAGACGCGAGACCAGTTGTGCTTACCTGGGAATTCTTGGGATGAGTGTTCACTTATAGGCGAGCATGTCTTCACGATACATTATTTTTGACCTATTTACTTTGATCAGTCACTGTGTGTCGTTTGTTGCTTTGTAGTAACAAACAAATGACCACTATCCTTGCTTTCATCAGATTTGTTTCATCTCATTCTTTTCGTCTAATTCTCTCTCTCGTTTCCTTTCATGTTTCCTCTTTTAGAATGCCTCCTCGACGCGAAAGCCAGATAGAGACTGCCGAATTGGCAGAAATCATTGCGCAGCAAATGGCTGCTCAATTCCCAAACCTCTTTGCTCAATGGAACCAAGCCAACAACAACAACAATGTTCTATGCAAATACAAGGATTTTAACCAGGCTAAACCACTCAAGTTTAGTGGTTCTGAAGGAGCGACTGGGCTTCTTCAATGGTTCGAGAGCATTGAGAATACTTTCCGCCACGTGCTGTGTCCTGACAATCGCAAGGTCGAGTTTTCTTCGAGTGTGTTTTAGAAGAGGGCTCTCACATGGTGGAACGGGATTATGAGGGATCGTGGTGCAGAAGTTGCTCTAGCACAGACATGGGCTGAACTTAGGGCTCTCATGATGAGGAAATTATGTCCTCGTCATGAGCAGCGAGCTTTGGAGAAGGAATTTGATGATTTGAAGCAAGATAGTGGTGAGCACAGGGCGTATACTGATAGGTTTGAGGAGTTGAGTCTGCTTTGCCCGACAATGGTTACCCCACTTGACATAGCTATCGAAAGGTACATCGACGGCCTACCTGACTCGGTACAAGACATCCTTACTGGTAGTAGCCCTGCCACACTCCGTCAGGCGATCGAGTTAGCTGCGATATTGACTGAGTCGCAGATTCGGAAGAATAAGTTACACAGAAAGGGTGACAAGGGTAAGAAGCAGGGGTCTGACAAGGAGGATAGCAAGAAAGGTCAAAACAAGAAGGGAAAGGAAGGTTAAACGTCAAAGAAATCAAGAAAGCGAAAGAGTGGTCAGAACTTTGCTGTTACAGCACAGACTGCTCAGAACCCGCGGAACCCACCAGCTCAGCCACCTGCAAAGAAAGCATATGCCGGTACCGCACCTCATTGTGCACGCTGCAACGGTCATCACGCGATACAACAAGCTTGCTGGCAATGCACGACGTGTGGTAAACTTGGGCATTTGGCCAAAGTTTGTCGTTTGGGACAAAATCAGGCTGCTCAGGTTCAAGCTCCGGTTCAAGGGAATGCTGTGAGATTCCCACTGGGTTCATGTTTCAACTGCGGAGAGATTGGTCACTTCCGCCACAACTGCCCAAGACTGGTGAATGCAAATGCTAACGCAAACCCAAATGCGAATGTCAACGTCAATGTGAATCCAGCACGTGGTCGAGTGTTTAACATCAATGAGGCACTCAATGATGAAGGAGTGAATAATTAGTATTTTGTTTTCCTCTGGTTGGTATCTTGTAACATTTAAAGACAATGCGGTTGTTATATAAATAAAAATTTGTGGTTTTATTTTCTAACTAATGCAATTGTATGAATGTTTGATTCAACCTTGTGATGTCAACACAAAGACAAAACTACTCGTGTGGTTCTGTCATTTTTACGATCACTTGAGATCTCCCTAAGAACCTCAAACACTGGTTTCTTTTAAATCTAAAGTATCTTATCGTCTTGCACCGTTCGAGATGCAAGAATTATCAAAACAGCTTCAAGAGTTGTCTGATAAAGGATTCATCCGTCCGAACTTTTCACCTTGGAGAAACTCCTGTTCTCCTTGTGAAAAAAAAATGGATCTTTTCGAATGTATATCGATTAACGTAAGCCTAGTAAGCTTACCATCAAGAATCGATATCCCCCTACCTTAAATCAACGATTTCTCCGATCAACTGCATAGCGTTTCATGCTTTTTCAAGATTGATTTGCGTTTTGGGTATCATCAACTTTGTATTCTCGAAGAAGATATTCCCAAAACGGTTTTCTGCATGAAGTATGGCCATTACGAGTTTACAGTCATGCCTTTTGGGTTGACAAATGCTCCAGCCATCTTCAAGGACTTAATAAATAGAGTCTGCAAGCCTTATTTGGATCAGTTCGTCATTGTTATTAATGACATCTTGATCTATTCATGTCCCGAGCCGATCACGATCAACACCTTCGTTGACATTGGAACCCCTAAAGAATGAACAAACTTTTCGCTAAATCCTCCAAGAGGAAATTTTGGCTTAAAGAAGTTCAGTTTTTGGGCCATGTAGTCAACAAGCAGGGTATTCATGTGGATTCATCCAAATTGCTGCAATTAAGGATTTGACTCCTTGTATGCTTTAAATACCCGTGTCCAAAGATAACAAATTTAAAGGTCGATTTAAACAATAATACGAGTGTGCGATTATACGATTATGTGATATGTGTTTATGTGTTCTCCTCTATGTTCTTGTGTGGTACGATTTTCAAATCCTCATAGAATCTTTCATATCTTCATATGAGGGATTCATAGTAGGATATTCAAAAGGTACTACCTTAAATCCTTCTGGGCTTCTACGTGGTAGTTAAGACCCTTGGGTTATATAGTACCATTCCATGATTCGATGATAGACCCTTTAGTGGTCTAGTCAAAAAGATTGATTCACAATTTGGTTAAAGAACGACATCTAGTGATGTAGCTGAACAGACTCCTTGATAGTCTATTTAGATCATTTATTGATTTAGTCAAAAAGACTCTATGGCGGTCTAGTCACACTCATCACAGGTTCATTCAATTGGTTTTACCCTACACATTATAAAATAGACTGTGTGAACTGTGCAAGGAATTGTCTAATTATGGACGCGTACATAATTATGAAATTTAGTGCACAGAAACCCAGTAGGATTTATTATGTGTAAGAACCGATAGTGACAACAATAACAGAATGAGAACGATGTAATGGAGGTACGGTGGACGCACCAATGACACTTCATATACTTTTATATAAGTATCCCTCTTACATTGCAAGCATAATGTTATTAAGGTTACTAGAAGTTCAGAACCCTAACCAATGTTGTTTGATCTTTTCAACTTCATGTTTTAAGCTCTCACAAGTTTCCTCTAAATAAATTTCGGGACGAAATTTCCTAAAGTATGGGAGACTGTAACACCTGTGCCTTCACGGCCATCAACCAAATACCGAACCAATGAAATATTATATTTCATACTTGGGATTTGTAAAAATATGTGTATCATTTGCACATATCAATTTTTGTTCAATTCCAAACTCTAAATCGCTTTCTGGAAGGTTATACGCGCACCGATGCGTAAATATAACCAGTTTAATGCAACAAACACTCCGGAATAGTGAAATAGGCTTAACATACCTTAAATAACCTTTACATAACTTAGAAATAAGTTTTGAAGGCTTTGGTATGGCAAAAACAAGCTAATTCGCTTACAGGGACTAAATATGACAAACTGCGAAAGTATGCCAATTTGAACTGTAACAGACATTCCGGAACATGACCATAAGTTAAACACACCTTAAATATCCTTTATATAGCTTAGAAATAGGCTTTGAGGGGTTCGGTGTGCTAAAATAAACTTTTGTGTCATTCAGGGACTAAAAGTGTCAAAAAGTGCACAAGTTTGCATTTTCGCGCATAACTTACGTTCTGAATACATCCGGACATCCAAAAATTTATGTAAGCATGACTATATTATGCCTTAGTGTTTGGCATGCCAAAAATCCATTCGTTGCGTCATTTGGATCGTTTTTCGCGCTTATGCGCATTCCGTCGTAATTAAGCGAACATCGCGTTCGTACGACCAAACGAACCAACACCCGGCATATTTTTGAGCATGTTTCATGTCCACAATGTTTAGGCATCATTTTAGGGCCTTAAAGTTGGCTTTACGGGCCTTGGAAGTGTCGGAAATGGCCTTAAACACGTGCAGGGACTGAAACTGTAATTTCTGAAACTTATTGCTGATCTGTGACTGCTAGGCGGCCCGCCTCGGTTCCTGAGCATCCTCACGCGACCCGCGAGGCACCTTCTGACCAGGTTAAATGTTTCTAACAGCAGATTGCAGCTGTTTGATCCAACACCACACAATCCCAATTGTCTAGTCAGCTGATAAGGATCAACTTTTAGTCACCATAAGGTCCCGACACTTGTACGGGTGGGATTAAGGCACGTTTTCCATGAAACGATCCTAACGGTTACCCGAAAACTATAAATACCCCATCACCCCAATGCAAAACTTACAAGAACTTTGATTTGAGAAACTCTAAGTTGAAACTATTGTTTCATACATGAGATTTTTGAATCGAGGTTAGCATTCGGGGACCCTTCGTAAGTATTCTTTCGTTCTTTTCCTTATTTTATTGCTTTTCGAGTCAGAAAGTCAAACTTTGTTTGACTTTCAGCGTTGACCAGTAATGGTCAATGCGAAGTTCGTTTGAACTTCGCAACGTGAGTGTAATCACGTTGGTTATAGTCCCTTGGGACTATGCCTACTGATTACCACGTTGTCTAGGGTCGTAGGGTAAGCGATCTAATAAATCGCTTATACCTCGAACCCGACCCATTTGGTCGATCATTAGGATCCGACCAAACACATTAGGTGACCATAGTAGGTAGGGAATAACCTTCCGAGGTTATACCCTATGGTCACATCGTTTGAGTAGTTGTATGATAGGTAGTTTATATGCCTTAGGTAAATTACCAGAATACCCTTTTCATGTATAATTGGTAATTAAGCATATGTAACCTAAACTTTTGTCACATAACTGATTATGTAACATGTTTAGGCATATAACACTTGTCATAGGACTAGTTAGACGGTTCGAACGCGTTTCACGCGCACGACGCGTTAAAGTAGCATAAGTTACCTTAATGGGTCGCGATGGGTCGAAATCACTTAGGTTAGTCTCAATGTAGTATGTAGGTCTTGTTAAACCATATCATATGAGTTCCAATACTCATTTGGTTTACCAAGCCTCATTCTATCCGATCTCCCGATTTAAGTCCGGTTTATTTATATAGTTTTAGATTGCCGACTGATTCCGTACTCCCTCTAGCTTTGTTTGGTTGTTGTTCAAGACCTCTAAGCATTCTCAGGCGAGTACATTATTCCCCTCTTTTACTGTTTTCAACTGTTTTGGGGTGACTCATATGTGCTAAATGTTTTAACAATGATTTCAAGAACGATTACAATAACAATTACAATGTGATTTCAAGAACGATTACAATAACAATTACAATGTGATTTCAAGAATGATTACAATAACAATTAAAATATGGTTTCAAGAACGATAACAATGGTTTCAAAAACAATTATAATAGTTTTAGAAACAATTACAATGGTTTCAAGAACGATTTCAATAAAGTGAACAAACTTGTTGGTTGTAGTTACATAACCAATGACATTCATTAGCAATGATCAAGCCAACCAGTATTAGGTTATGGTACCATAGGATCTGACAAATCCCGTTATTCTCTATACCCATGGTTATGTGTGGGTATTTTGGGTAATGACTGAATCTGTAATTATTAATTTACCCTTTGGTAAGGGTTTGTTAAGAACGAGAGCGAGAGCGAGTTGGAACGATGAACGCGTCAAGAAGGTTTGAATGTTATTAGAGAATCGACCATTAAGTAGTTTCACAATTAAAACAAGAACGATTTGAACAATTAAAACAAGAACGATTTGAACGATTAAAACAAGATGGTTTAACGATTGGGTAAACATTTGGACATGATTTACATTTGATCATGCATTTCCACGAAACATAGTATTGATTTAAACCAAGTTTTACTTCAATACTTTGTTTTGTGCGTTTCATCTATGGTTTAGTTGATGCATTTCACTAGCCATACATATCATTTTGGTTACACATTACATGGTTTACATTCGACACAAACACTTTTGACATTGATTATACATGACATGATTTACATCTTAACATAAACATTTTGTTATATTATTCAATACATTTGACAATTTGTTTAAACATGGACATCTTGCATTGGTGGTTTGTTTGGGTAAGTGATTTGAGTAACGGTGCGTGTGTAATATGATACAAGCATGGTGGATACGCCGCTGGTACTTCCTATATATAAGTGTTTGTATGGTATTACATATTGTAGAGTTATTTGAATCATTTCAGTTTGAGACATAGGACATTTTATACAAGTAACATACTTTTCACAAGACATTGATTTACAAACAACTTATCTTACACAAACTCATTTTACATGGTTATTCATTTAATCATGCATTATTCTCTTATTTATACATATCATCTGAACTTATTATTTTTCAAATGATTTACAAAGACAAAGCAAATTACAAGGTTCATGACTAAACATTTTCTTAAACAGAAGTCATGAATCTTATTTTCACAAAACCTATGTACTCGCCAGCATTTCTTTGCTGACCTCGTTTTTACATATGTTTCAGGTATTGTTGGATGATATCGATTGATAAGATGCATGCTCACATAGGACTGGACAAGGCCTTAGTGACTCAATAACAATGATAGACTATGTTTAAATAGTGTATTTAGATTTCAAGACGATGTAATTATTCAATGTTTAATAAAACGAAACACTCTTTGGTATCCATGGTTATGAAACATTAATTCTGTTGCAACACGCCCCGATGTTTCCGCCGCGATTTGTTGTTTTACGCGGTCGGGGTGTGACAACATCGTTTGAAAATCGTTTACCCAAGTGAACTAAATAACACCACGGTATGTAATGCGATGAAAACACTTATATATAGGAAGTACCAGCGGCGTATCCACCATGTCTTCATCACATTACGCCCGTCCTGTTATCTAAACACTTAACCAAAACCCAATCGTATATCGCTTTGAAACCAATCGTTTACCCAATCGTTAAAACATCGTGTGAAAACCAATCGTTTACCCAATCGTTAAAACATCGTGTGAAAACCAATCGTTTACCCAATCATTAAAACATCGTGTGAAAACCAATCGTTTACCCAATCGTTAAATTCATTTTAGGTCGTGAAACTACTTATATGGTCGTCTCGCTAATAACATTCAAACCTTCTTGACTCGCATTAATAAACCCTTACCAAAGGATAGATTAACCATTCACATTAATAAATCCTTACCAAAGGATAGATTAACAACTCGCATTAATAAACCCGTACCAAAGGATAAATTAACAATTACAGATTCAGTCGCTACCCACCACCCCCACACATAACCACGGGTGCAGTAAGATAACGGGATTTGTCAGATCCTATGGTACCATAACCTACTACTGGTCGGCTTGATCATTGCTAATGAATGTCATTTGTTATGTAAATACAACCAACAAATTTGTTCACTTTATTGAAATCGTTATTAGTTTTGTATAAATCGTCTTAGTCGTTTTTGAAAACATTGTAATTGTTCTTGAATCCATTGATAAAACATTTAGCACATATGAGTCACCCCAAAATAGTTGAAAGCAGTAAAATAGGGGAATAATGTACTCGCCTGAGAATGCTTAGAGGTCTTGAACAACAACCAAACAAAGCTAGAGGGAGCACGGAATCAGTCGGCAATCTAAAACTATATAAATAAACCGGACTTAAATCGGGAGATCGGATAGGATGAGGCTTGGTAAACCAAATGAGTATTGGAACTCATATGATATGGTTTAACAAGGCCTACATACTACATTGAGACTAACCTAAGTGCTTTCGACCCATCGCGACCCATTAAAGTAGCTTACGCTATTTTAACGCGTCGTGCGCGCAAAGCGCGTTCGAGACGTCTAACTAGTCCTATGACAAGTGTTATATGCCTAAACATGTTACATAATCAGTTATGTGACAAAAGTTTAGGTTACATATGCTTAATTACCAATTATACATGAAAAGGGTATTCTGGTAATTTACCTAAGGCATATAAACTACCTATCATACAACTACTCAAACGATGTGACCATAGGGCATAACCTCGGAAGGTTATTCCCTACCTACTATGGTCACCTAATGTATTTGGTTGGATCCTAATGATCGACCAAATGGGTCGGGTTTGAAGGTATAAGCGATTTATTAGATCGCTTACCCTACGACCCTAGACAACGTGGTAATCAGTAGGCATAGTCCCAAGGGACTATAACCAACGTGATTACACTCACGTTGCGAAGTTCAAACGAACTTCGCATTGACCATAAACTGGTCAATGCAGAAAGTTAAACAAAGTTTGACTTTCAGACTCGAAAAGCAATAAAAGAACGAAAGAATACTTACCCAGGGTCCCCGAATGCTAATCTCGATCCAAGAATCTCAGGTATGAAACAATGGTTTCAACTTAGAGTTTCTCAAATCAAGATTCTAGTGAGTTTAACAATGGGTGGGGTTGGGTATTTATAGTATTCGGACCACCGTTGAGATCGTTTCATGGAAAAGAGGGCATGATCAAGGCCGTACATGTGTTGGAATGTTATGGTGCCTCAAAATGCTCACCACCATAAGGAATTGACACTTGGAATTGGGATTGGGGGTGCAAAACATCTGCAAACAGGCTGTAAAACAATGAATCTGGTCTGCAGAGGCTGAGGCGGCCCGCTTCAGGATACACCAAAGCTAATGCGGGCCGCATGGGGGTTCTGATCAGAAGATAAGTTTCAAAAATGACAGTTTCAGTCCCTGCACGTGTTTAAGGGCATTCCCGACACTTGTAAGGCCCGTAAAGCCAACTTTAAGGCCCTAAAATGATGCCTAAACATTGTGGACATGAAACATGCTCAAAAATATGTCGGATGTTGGTTCGTTTAGTCGTACGAACGCGATGTTCGCTTAATTACGACGTAATGCGCACAAGTGCGAAAAACGATCCAAATGACGCAACGAATGGATTTTTGGCAAGCCAAACACTAAATTATAATATATTCATGCTTACATAAATTTTTGGATGTCCAGATGTATTCAGAACGTAAGTTATGCGTGAAAATGCAAACTTGTGCACTTTTTGACACTTTTAGTCCCTGAATGACCCAAAAGTTTATTTTAGCATACCGAACCCCTCAAAGCCTATTTCTAAGCTATGTAAAGGATATTTATGGTATGTTTAACTTATGGTCATGTTCCAGAATGTTCTTTACAGTTCAGATTGGCATACTTTCGCAGTTTGTCAACTTTAGTCCCTGTAGACGAATTAACTTGATTTTGCCATACCAAAGCCTTCAAAACTTATTACTAAGTTATGTAAAGGTTATTTAAGGTATGTTAAGCCTATTTCACTATTCCAGATTGTTTTTTGCATTAAACGGGTTATATTTACGCATCGGTGCGCGTATAACCTTCCAGAAAGCGATTTAGAGCTTGAAATCGAACAAGAATTGATATGTGCAAATGATACACATATTTATACAAATCCCAAGTATGAAATACAATATTTCATTGGTTTGGTATTTGTTTGATGGTCACAGTGACACAGGTGTCACATGGAAGCATGAGGATATGACAGGCATATCCAAAGACATTATCACTCACAAGCTTGGAATCGACAGATCATTCAAGCCTGTTCAGCAAAAAAAGAAGAAAATTTGCTCCTGAGCAGAATACGATTATCCAAGAGGAAGTTGAAAGATTGTTGAAGTCTAGGATGATCAGAGAAGTCAAGTTTCCAAGATGGCTAGCGAACGTAGCCGTGGTACAGAAGAAAAACGGGAAATGGAGAGTCTGTGTGGACTACACAGACTTGAATAAGGCTTGTCCTAAAGACCCATTTCCTCTTCCTCACATTGATGCAATGGTGGATGCTACTGCCGGGCATGAAATGTTGACCTTCATGGATGCATCCTCAGGATTTCAGCAGATTCAAATGGAGCCTTCTGACCAGGAAGATACTGCCTTCATGACACCCACAGGTATTTATTGTTATACGGCTATGCCTTTTGGTTTGAAAAATGCAGGTGCAACATACCAAAGATTGGTAAACATGATGTTCAAAGACAAGTTGGGGGACACCATGGAGGTATACATTGACGATATGGTGGTAAAATCAAGGAAAGCTCAGGATCACCTCCAGGATATTAAAGGAGCATTTGATATCCTGGATCAATATAACATGAAGCTAAATCCTACTAAGTGTCATTTCGGAGTGGGGGCAGGAAAATTTCTAGGATATATGGTGACCAAAAGAGGAATAGAGGTGACCCCGGAGCAGATTAAAGCCATCTTGGATATTAAATCACCCTCAAATATGAAGGATGTTCAACGATTAACGGGGCGAGTGGCAGCATTAAACATATATATTTCAAGATCCTCAGAAAAATGCAAAGAGTTTTATGATATCCTGAAGAAGAAGAATAAGAAATTCGAATGGGGAGAGAAGCATGAAGCAGCTCTCAACTGCACCTCTACTGATGAAACCTGAGAATGGTGAACCACTATCCCTATACCTCGCAGTATCAGGGAATGCTGTAAGTGTCGTCCTTATAAAGGATCATGAAGGTCAGCAATATCCTGTTTATTATGTTAGTAAAAGTTTGTTAAATGCCGAAACTAGATATTCTCATTTAGAAA